>JARQZK010003692.1:70000-192500 GCA_030704885.1 Cynegetis impunctata | reverse complement strand
GTGAAAGAAAGGAATGGAATCGATGTCAAGTGAAATAGTTGACGTTTACGTGAGTATGCAGTTTTCAGTGAACACAGAAAATGTTATGTCAACGCTTTTGATAACTATTTTTATTGTTGAAAATGCAGATTATTACTAATTTTTTCGAGGAAGTCGTGGACAAAGTATAGTATTCTACTCGCACAAAATTACAATTTTTCACTCGGGTGAATTGCGACACTCGCTTGCAGCTCGTGTCGCAAACTTCACCCTCGTGAAAAATAGCCATCATTTTGTGCTCGTTGAATAATATACTATTGTAACATAATCCTAGGAAGAAATGATAAAAATATATAATATGTATAATCAAATCATGAAAAATATAGCAGTTGACCATGGTTAATTTAATATAGTAGTATTACATAAAGTGAACAAGGAAAATTATTCAATAATTAAAAAAATTATCAAACAACTTTCCAAGGGAGCTTCTTACATGTATTCCGCGGCGAGAATTCTTCATTCACAGTCCAACAGTGAATTATAGAAATCGTCAAGTCACCCCGACTCAAAATCTGCATACAACTATTTCGATATTATTAGATATCATCAGTGCAGATTATTTGACTCGGAGTGAATTAACAAATTTGTAACTGTTCCCCAATACAAATCGCGTTCGGACTACTATCTGGATAAGAACCCAGAGCACCCTCCACCAAAGATATTGGAAACCAACAATTCATCGCTTGGATCGAAAATGCAGAATCCCGTCGCGAAAATACATATTTCCTGACATAAAATGTCTACTCTGCAACTGTGACGTATGTGGTTCCAATTGTTGGTTTCCAATATCTCTGGTGGAGGGCGTTCTGGGTTGTTATCCAGATAGTAGTCAAATAAGCTGCACTGATGGGATCTAATAAGATCGAAACAGCTGTATACAGATTTTGAGTCGGGATGACTCAACGATTTCTATAATACACTGTTGGATTGTGAATGTAGAATTCTCGTCGCGGAATACGTATAACCAGCCCCCTTGGAAAGTGGTTTGATAATTTTTTAATTATTGAAGAATGTTTCTTGTTCACTTTATGTAATATGTATATTATAATTTACTTAATCCCAACATCAATGTTATAAATAAAATTTCATAATACAGATTTGAAGAATGATAATCATTTCATTTGTGTTCTGAAAAACAAGATTGATCATCGGATAATTATTCTAAAGAATTTTCTAATGTTGAATGATATTTAATGCATGTTTTACTAATCACTATTAATCTACTCTCAAATCAAATTAACAATATCCTAAGTACCAATGCTTATCCAGCGCCATCATCAATAAAGCATACAAGAAAATAAAGGAGAAATACTAACTAATTGAGTAACACATAATTCTTCATTGATTTGTGTACCTGATGGATTACTCCTGTCCTTCCTTTTAAGCTCAGCTGAAGAAACATAAATCGAACAATACTACATATTTAGTACGTAAGGCGTAATTTTCTACAATTGCTTTCTAGTCCAGTCACCAGCCGTTTTCCCGTGGAATTCTGGGAATCAAGGTCGATTTCCTTGAAAATTAGGATTTAGGTGGTATTTATGACCTTCTTCAAAATCTATAATGTGCCGAAGTGTGCTTCTGCCTTCGGGGTGAAAGCTACCCCTTCTAGTTGATGAAAATGATTTTAATCAAAATAATATCAGAAATTGATAAACTGACTAATTCTAAGCAACTTTTGTTCTATAAAGTTTTTTTGTGAAGTTGATAATTTTAGAGTTATTAACGATTGAAAAAAAAATTGCAATTTTCATTGAAAAAACGCATGTTGTTAAACAGTTTTTTACGAATACAAAAAATTTTCATTTTATCGGAAAAATTATCTGAAACAAAAACGTAGCTAATGATAGAGAAAAGTGATTCGTTTTCGAATGACCTTTGTAAACCCAACAACGTCTGAGTTATTACTTGAAGAATTATGGTTATTTTTCTGGAAACCCAAAATTGAAAACTTTAAACCTTAAATAATTTGAAAATAGTGAAATTTTTGGGCAAAACTCATTTTTTGAAGTACAAAGAATTGACTGACTTATGACTTTTTTTTTAAATTACACTTACACTTACTCCCTCGTCATGACCACCCTAAATGAAATTAATCGTAACCCACTTTCAATTATCTTAACTTAAGTGTTATTAATATGATCCATGTGATTTGACAAGTTTAGAATGCTTAATTCATAAAAAATTGATGATTGAATTGAAAATTGCACTGTCGTGATTTTGAAAAAAAATCTATTCTTCTCAAATAAACCAAAAACTATTCATGATACGAAAAACTGTTCCTAATGTTGATTGTAGGGTTTGCGTCACTAAAAATTTTGATATTTTTTTGATCTTTGAATCATGAAAATTGAACGAGATATGTTGGCTCAAAGTTTGCATTCGCATATTAATTATGGCTCATCCAAGCCCTTTAAGGACAACCTTTTTCAAATGAAAGGTTGAAAAAAGTTTCAATCTACGTGGTGTCAAATACCCTGAAATTCCCTACAGAATGTTTTCTTGAAAATTTACAGCTTAAATAATGAGGGAGTAATCGTCGAAAAACCAATTTTCCAAATTTTTAATTTCAGAGCAAAATACCGCTTCACGTCTAAAAGTTCAGAAATTGAATATTCAAACAGTGCCGATTTAATATTTTCTCACAGCTTCACTGGATGTGGCTCAACTTCTGCCTTCTTCAATAAAAGTAAAAAAAAATTATCAACATTTTTGAAAAACGTTCCGACGTAAGAGAAAAGACGTAGAATTGTTATAGTTCTTCAACGCTTGAAGATATTTTAGAAGCCGGTAGATACTATACCGAAATGTTGTTTGGACTTACTAAAGACACTATACCTTAAATATATTGAAAGGTGTAATACCTCGAACAAATCAGATATAACTCATTTATTAATTTAACCACTAAAAAAAAGGCTGTTAGATTGTCATATCTTGTGCTTTCGATAAGCACATAATATGACTAGGTAACAAAAATGTTAATTTTTTTGATTGGGGTTGGATTAAAATTGACGGAATTTTACATACAATCAAAAACCAAAATGAACCGGCACCTGTACTGAGGAGCTTTTGCAAATGATATTTTGTAATTGCAAAAAGGGATGCCGTTCATCGTGCGGATCCCGACGAGTAGGCCTCTTTTACAATGCAATGTGCAGAACCTGCAGTGAAGACACTTGTCTGAACAGGACACCAGTTTTAGACCAAGAGGAAGACGTGGATACCGAGAGCGACGAGGAAACCAAAAACTATATTCAGTGCAAATAAATTTTTATCATTTTCTCTCATTATTACTGTAAAAAAAAACGCAATTTTCATATTTCTGGCCACATGGGGTGGCTTTTATAAGGGTTGCGTTTAAAAAACAACAAGGGTTATATCACTGATGAAATATTCTCGATTCAATATTAATGCACTTTTGAATCATTTCTTATTGTGAAAAAATCGTTGAGATTATTTTTAAATAATTCATATTCTCAGGAAAAGACTTCTTATAAGGGTTGAAGCGTCTAGGCAAATGATACTTAATTTCATTTGAATATATAATAATTCAATATGACGCAATTTTCAATTATTTCAAGTTATAAATACCTTTAAAACTAGTTTTAGAAATTACTACTATCAGGGGATGATTTAAAGGGGTTGCATATGTCTGATTCATCATCAACTTGTTTGAATATATCAATAGATCTACAAATAATTCATTTAAACTTCATTTTAGCTAAATACATGCTAAAATCTACGATTTTTTAGTTTTTTGCGATAAAGGGTAGTTTTCACCCCTAAAAAATAAAAAGCACATTTCGGCAGAGTATAGATTTTGAAGAAGAGGGTACGTAGAGCTTAAATCCCAATTTGAATTGGGATTGATTCTCAAAATTCCACGGTTTTACAGTTTTTTACCGCTGGTGACTGGACTATTCCCATTTGCTATCACTCAATACACATATCTCCCATGAAACGGAATTGTATTATTGATAATATAGCTAATTAGCGATATAAATATATAATTAAGATCATTCTTGTGGAAATTTCAGAAAAATCCATTTTCCCTTGATAAAAACAAAACTGTAATTTTTTCCAACAACATGCCATTTAATTTCATGCACAATGTAAACAAGGGTATAACCACCCTCAACTTCTTAGAGGTGGTAATACGGTTCTCAATTTTTTTTCAGCGAAAAGACTGATTA
Source organism: Cynegetis impunctata (assembly GCA_030704885.1). Taxonomy (NCBI): domain Eukaryota; kingdom Metazoa; phylum Arthropoda; class Insecta; order Coleoptera; family Coccinellidae; genus Cynegetis; species Cynegetis impunctata. The sequence continues at coordinate 188,268 of JARQZK010003692.1, read as the reverse complement.
ATTGTCTTTATTTTGTTACTGTTGTAAAAATTTCGTATTCCGCATTATTTCGAAGGCAAATCATGCTTACACATTCCTAGCACAAGTTCATTAAAATTGTAATACAAAATGTAGTTGGCGGTGGAAACAAAGGCAAAACGCTTTTTTATAATAATTGTTCAATCACTTTCATCAATATAAAGGTCAATTCGACGTAAAAAATCACCCTTCTTAAATCGTGTTTTTTTATGTAAACTTTCAACTCTTCTCACGGGCAAACGGTACATTGCTAGTGCTTCTGTGTCCTACACCCTATATATATATATATATATATATATATATATATATATATATATATATATATATATATATATATATATATATATATATATATATATATATATATATATATATATATATATATATATATATAATATATATATATATATATATATATATATATATATAATAATATATAATATATATATATATATATATATATATATATATATGCATTTATACATATATGTGTATACCGGTTGCACCCCCTGGAATCTTCGATTTCGTCTAAGTTTGGAAAAATATGCTAAAACAGGTTAATTTTTAATTGAACTAAGACTGATTTTTATCGCAGTTTCAAATTAATTTCTGCATTCACAAGCGGCCAGTACTACTTCTTCAAAAAAAGTATATGGCAAGAGAGGTTAATTAACAGATAATTTGAACGCTTTTTTCATTGCCTATTTAACCTTGCTTTTTTCCAATTTTGAACCATTATTATTTTTTGAGATAGCTACCGAGATTGTTGTGAGAGTAAACTAAAGTGGTTATGAGAAAACGATTGAATCTAGCAAATTTATTGCTCAAAATGTCCACCTCCTATATAAGGATACATAATAGAATCGATTTTCAAAATCTTGTTTAACGTTCTATAACATTTCCCGCGTAATCAAACGGTACTCTACGATATTACTCCACCAGAATCTCAGAATAGTATCAGGATTCAAGAATATAAGTTTTCAGTCATTGAAACACCCAAAACTCAATATAATCAAATGGAACAGCCTATATATCAATTGGCTGTTTATTGGTCAATTTTCACAATTGGCTGTGAACCCTGTTCACTGCTGGCAAAACTTAATTATTTAGTATTTCTTAATACCGCAAACCGGTAAAATTTCCATTACCCTTTAGGCGACGTAATAAATTAAAACCATGCGCTCGTTGATAGTCTCTTTCCCGAACCACATGTGAATTTTCGCCGCCCAGAAATGACTGTTATGCCTGTTGAACATTGTAGTAGCATTAAAAAAGGCTAAAACAGTTCCTCAAATTTTTGCATAATCTAAAATGGTCTTGGCCTAAATACTTTTGATTCAAATGATCCATTTACCGCAAAAGTATTTAATATTAGTCTAACTGTTTTTAAGTCATGTTTTGGCTGCTCCGGATTCGCCATAAATTATTACCATATTTAAAGATTCGTCATTGGTATAATTATTCATGTTTTGTACCATTATAACTACGAAATTCACAGGAACTATCATTGATGGCAATCGTATTGAAAGTGTTGAATTGGCGCTTCATAATACAATTTTAAAATACTAACAAAAAAATGATATAATATCACATTTTAGATACAGGCAACGTTATATAACATGGGCATGAAATTTGGCAAGGAATTGAATGGAAAAACATTATACGGGGTGTTTCATTTGAAACAAAACTATTTTTTGTTTGTTTTAATTATCACAAATTATATCTCTTGTATCTTTCGCATGCCAATAAATATACTATATGCAATATAGTATAGGCTATAGGGTGTTCTATTCACAATGAGAAAGTTGATAGATAGGTTTAACTGGAAGTGGATGTACCAACCAAAGACCTTACAACGGATAGACAGGGCCGGTCTAAGGGGTGTGCGAAGTATGCAGCCGCACACTCAAGCCTTTTGGAGGGGCATTAAATTGACCAATTTTTGTAAAAAAAAAATAATAAATTGGGAAAATTTTTAGAAACTGATTTAAATATTGGGCAGAAATATTTAAACTATACTCGCCGGCATATCATTGGAAGCTTGGACACTAAACAGCTGTACACTCCCCTCTACACCTCTCGCCCAGCGTCGTTGCCAGTTTGTGGATTGAAAAATTAATTCACACAGCTAAAAATCCCAAGCTTCCAATGATTTGCCGCCGACTATAGAAGGAATTTTGTCTTAAAACTATTACAGTTAGAATTCAAGGTAAAACCGAAGATCTACCCGGCTACCCCAATGAGTTCTGAAATACAGTAAGTCTGATGCCCTTGACCAATTTCTAGCCAATTGGCGTCTGTAATTAAGATAGTAAATTCATTCTCCGAAATGAAAGCAAGAAAAGCCCTTGTATAAAATGTATAATAAAAGAGACTATGTACCATCCTAATATTTAATAATTTTTTTTTGTGTTTGCGCCATTAATGAACACTGTAATTATTGGTTCACTATGTTCTGTTGCTTTATTTTCTTTTACCCATGACATATGGAAATTTATCTTAGGTCCGGTGGACGGTGATTCCCGCATTAGCTAGGTATTTTTTCTTAGAGTAATTGCAGTATAAGCATAAAAACATTGCAACGTTACCTAGAGTTAAGCTTTCATTAGTTTATTTGACATAAGAGTGGTTATAGTGCAAGGAAGAGTACTGAACATATCAAGTCAATCAATAATGAATCAAATTGTCATACATAAATTAAATGTTCTACAAGGCGCAAAAGTGCACAAAAACTGTGTTTTTGGACCTTAAATTTCAAAAACTTCCATACCCCCCCAGACGACCCCCTGGCAGGGGCATAAAATTTGATCATTCATTCATAAATCATCCTTTGTTTTGTATCAATCATTGCCTATATGCAAGACAAAGAAAGAAGAGACAGAGAACCTGATAATTCCAACTTGCTACAACGTCGCACAGTTTGTTATTATTTTCCCCAGCCGACCGTTTGAGTTACCAGAGGTGTGCGTATTTTAAGGTATATGAGAATATAAATATTAATGAATATTTTGTTTTAAAAATTAAAAATGCTTAAATCTAATAACTATACAAAGTTCTAAAATATCATGAAGATTGAATATTGAATAATGTTAAATGAGTTCATCGAGATAAATATATATATATATATATATATATATATATATATATATATATATATATATATATATATATATATATATATATATATATATATATATATATATATATATATATATATATATATATATAGGTTGGACAAAATTTGCAGTTTTTGGAGGACATTGAAAATCTAGTTTCATATTTTGAAAAAAAAATTCTAATCTCGAGCTACGGGGGTTTTTCGAAAAATTGCTTAAAACTATTTGATTGAATATCTCAAAAAGTATAAGTTTTACAAATAATTAGTAAAGGGAAAAATTTATGCATTTTAGACATTCTTCAAGTTGGTATTTTTCAAGGAAACTTGGTTCGTCTAGTTTTCGAGATCAACCTACTTTTTCCAAATACGGACCTGTATTTTTTATTTCATTTCTTAAAAAAACTTTTTTTCTGATTTTAACGACGTATCACATGTTCATATTTGTTTGCGTTTTAATGATAAAAGGACAAAGATTAAGTTGTATTGAGTTTTAAAAAAAATGACAACATCACAGGTGGCTTAGACTACCAATAAAACAATTGCCTATTTCAATAACATAAATAGACTGTTGCAGCGTGTAATGAAAGAAACAGTTTATTAAGTTTTTAAACATTCAACCTTTTTACCATTTAATTAAATTCAAGTTATGTAATAAACCTTGAAACTTCCTTATTTTTTAAAATTACCTTTGCCAAAATTCAATGTGGATGATACATACCTAATGCATTTGTTTCATGTTTTGGTAAACGCCTGATCATATCTATAGCTACAAGGCAAAAACAATAGATTCGTTCTTTCGGGATAATAAATCTAAATACAAAATACTACACAAACCCACGCCTCTGAGAGAAACCACAACGAAATGGCGATTAGAAATAACCTCAACAAAACTTACTTGTGAAATGACAATTCAGGATGAATCGAGTCCAATTTTCTAGAAACTTGGCGAACCGTCTTCAATTGTTTATAATTGTTATTTTATAATAATACTTCTTCAGAAAGAAGTGCAAAAACTGGAAAAAGATCATAATAACTCAAAGTTTGACGTAATTCCGCTAGTGGGCAACACTGCAAACTACGATTTTCCGATCGTCGGCAACAGGGTTAAAAACTATTTACTACGAAATACTAGGAGTTGTAAAATGAATGGACGACAATCCAATGTTGCCACTTATTAATTGAAATTAGCATAAGAACAACACCGTTTAATAATTATTATATTTTTGGAACGACACTTTTTTCCGTTCTCTCATCCCGTCTCTTTCTGATCCCACTCCGCTACGTCGCCAATGCATTGATGTGAAACATCGAAATTATTGTGTATAAGTTATATGTATAAAAGAACAGATTACGACAGGAATCAGATATGGCATAATGAAAATGAAAAGATAAAGCTTTACAAATTTGTTCCTTGAAATAATGTCTAAGTATTGTAGGTTTATATTCAATTATATAGCGTGGCGATACGTTATCCTCTCGTTACTATCACTCTTGCGTCTAAAAAATTACATAGCGTTGACGACACGGTGGTCTAAGTACCGAAACTTGGTATGTCGTATTTCTGGGTTCGAATCCCAAAGGTGACTCCTGGCTTTTTTCATTTACAATCTCGTAAGAGCTCTTAGCCCCACATTTCAAAATTAATTATTCAAGTTTACGTTATTTGTTATTCTCTATAGCACTAAATTTCCTAAATACTTTTATGTACGAAAATAAAAATCAATCAGCAATTTTATTACAATTCCTTCACTTATTAATCGAAAGGAACTTCGTTCCATCCGGGTGTCCCTTGACACCTCTCTTCTTTTTTTTTAAATGTATCTTTTATTAAATTCAAATTACGATATTCTAAACCATAAAATATTATTATAAATCGTTTTAAATTAGAAATTAGTTAAATAACTGACAGCTTGGCAACACCGATTCTCTCCAAAAAAGTATTTCATAGATTGGATTGCGATGTTGTCATGTCTTCTATATAGCAAATGTGATCTCTGATTTCATTAAAATGTAAAATTGTAAACAATTTAGTCTATCCGTTGTAAGGTCTTTGCTACCAACAACCGCTACACCCAAGCTTTCAGGTTTCAATTCTGAGCCCTTTGAAATACTACAACAACCGATAACCAATAGCTTCTTTTATTAACAATACTCCTATTTTTGTCCTCCCATAGATGTTTTGAGCGGTGACTATATTGAAAATCTTGCTCAAATTAGTAACAAAAAAAGGAAATACTTTTTCGTCAATATATTTTCACCAACCAGTCACACAACAATATATGAATGCAGTGCACTATGATATTGTGTATGGCAAAGAAAAATCAAATGTCAGTATTATCTCATATTTCCTATGATATTTCAGGTTCAATAAATAAACTTACCAGAAATAAATTCCTTAAATGGTTGCTTTTTACCAGAAGTGGCCACTTTGTAAATCGTGAAATCTTCCACTCTAATAATAATACAGGAGGTCATCAACTTTGCTAGTTGACTTTCTACATTTTTTTTAACGTCTCTACTAACAGGAGTGAATGATTTCCTCGGATCTGTAGGTGAAGGTTGAGTAGAACTAGCATGCTCTGGATACTGCTGAAATAAAGCAGAATAGATGTATACACAAACTGAGACAAAATATAATATATGTCATAACATTCATCAATTACCTTAGAAGTTCGACTGAGTGATGCATGTGACATTCTGTTTTTATTTATCAAATCCATAAATTTTGATTTGAAATGAGCTAATGCCTGCTCTTGCCATAAAGTGTGAGGAAAACTGCCTTCATTATATTTTGGCCAATGTTTTCTGTTTGCTTTTGCCAAATGGTAGGGATAAAAGTCGATTTGGAATTTAGAAACATTAATTTGCAAAGCCCCACCATCTTTCAAATCAGGATGACTAGAACGACCAGCTGAGAAATAAATGTAGTATCAAACAAGGAACAGCAAAAAAGAAATAATTTTGAATGTCTATTAAACTAACCTCCTGGATCATCACATAAATGAAGAACAATCTGAGCTGACAGAAAATGGTAAGATGTTTCTAAAACATCATTCATCGCAAATGGTTTCGAGGTAGACACAGAATCCTTTGTTCTAGCTTCCTGTTCTAACTGGGCTTGATATTCAGGTAATTCCTTTAAAAAAAAGTTAACAAATTATTGTAAATAATGAAAGTTCGAAGAGATTTCTTACCTCCAATTTCCTGGCAGCTTTAGTTTTTCTTGTGATTTGAGTAGCTTTTTGAATAAGGCCACTCAATGAGTCTGCAAAATGGAGAGCTGCTTTCAATTGAGAATCTGTTAATACCCACAGAAGATCTTCTAAAATAACTACCAGCCTTGAACCCACCACAAAGCAATCTGTGAAAAAATAGTAAATTCAATAGAGTAAAATTTAATTCTGGCAACAACTAGCATTTCTTAAGGCGCTCAAAAGAAACTTATTTATTCAATTTGTTACATGTATCCCTTGACAATGGAAGCAATTGGGAACACACAATTATCAATAGAGGCCAAAATTTAGCATTAAAATAGGTGTTTCCCTATTACTACAGTGGGCGAAATCCTAGTTTTTATAATAATACTATAATATTCATTCATTTAACAAAATACAATGTCACAATTTCCAAGATAACATTCATAAGATAAAATAAAATAAACAATTGGAATTTTTAATAGAAGTATACTAAAAGAAAATGAAAATATAAATATTAAAGGGATCAACGAAAAATATCATGTAAGTATTGTCATTTAAATCAATGGTTACAATAGTCACAATGTATTCAGACGAAGTGAATGTTTAGTATATATTATTAAATGTTTCTAGTGATTATTTATCAAATGTTACTTATGTGAAAATAATTTGACTGATTTCAGTGGCAGAATTTAAAATTAAAATTTTCTTGCACATATTGTTTACATATTTACATGTTCATAAGTTATTTCAATACAACATTGCAAAAATTTGAAAACTGTTATGTCAGAAAAAATTACACAGACCAACGATGAAAAATCTTTTTTACTGAAAATACCTTATTCTTATATTTTTTATACCTAAAGATGGACCATGTTTCAAGTATCACTGCCAAAATTTTCCACGCCTTTCAGAAGCTAAACTAAAAAAAAAATGGGTCATCATTCAAGAAAGTCGTTACAAAATTTTTGGCAATTGAAAAAGGCCCAGAATATGTTACTATTGTAGCTAACATACTGAAGAAGTTTGAAAATTTAGGATGTTTGATCAGCCTGAAAGTTGAAACTTGATTACTTCCCTAACAATTTTGGAGATGCTTGTGAGCGTTCTCACCACCCAGCTAGCAATTTGACATCATTAGAGAACTAATATACTTTATAATTGTTTTATTAACGCTTCGTGAAAACTTTTATGTTTTATAAAGTATTAATTCAGGATAAATTTGTTGCGCTCAACTGTTCTGTCAATAAAACTATTCTGAAAACGTTTTTACAGCAAAACTATAAAATATTTGTATAATAAGTTATACAAGCTCGTTTGTAAACGTTTATAAAATACTTTTTATGAAACATATTAGCTCTGAATATTACTTTGCTCTAAAGGCATTTTATAAAGGTGCGTTTTTGGATTAATTTCTTGCTATAAAAGCAATAATAAAACTGTTTTGTTACGAACATATTTCCTAATAACAAAATAGTTTTTCAATTGTTATTTATAAAAGTGAATTGTTTTCTGCAGCAAATTAGTATGAAAGCGAGTGACTATAAAATTGTTGTTTTATAGTTTTCCAAAAAATAGTTAAAAAACAAATATGTTGCATGAGGGAGTCTTTTAAAATTAAAATGTTAACACAACAATAATTATAAAACTATTATAAACTAGCCGTCTTTTAAAATTAAAATGTTAACACAACAATAATTATAGAACTATTATAAACTAGCCTTCATTTTCATTTCGTCTGTTGATATTTTTGTTTGGATGTACAAATTAAATGTCGTACAGTAGCTGGAAAAAAATTAAGAGAAAAATGGTTCTAGCTCTAACAATCATTCAGAGACCTTGGAGATTAGCAATCGAAATGACCATACTATTCCAACAGAGGAGTCTGATGGACTCAGCATTAATTGCGTTTCTCATCAGGCAATACCACAGAACAATGTTCACCGGGAAGCTGAAATAGAAAGTTGGATTGTCGAATTAGATCCTGGCGATCAACATCATTCTGCAAGCAGTTTGTGCGAGATAGAAAAAAATGCAAAGTTAAGAGAAGACATTCGGTCGTGGGCAGTATCAAATAATATTCCCCACTTATCTCAAAAGAGGCTTTTTGCTACACTTAATGAACGCATACCAAATGGTCTACCTCAAGATCCTCGAACCCTCTTAAAAACCAGACAAACAATTTTTTTAACGAAAGTTGGTATGGGAAACTACTGGCATAATGGTTTGGAATCAAGTTCAAGAAATGCTCTGCACAAACTAAGTGACATTCTAAAAACTATTTAAATTAACATTAATATGGATGTACTCCCAATTTTTAAGAGCAGCAAAAACAAGTTTTGGCCCATAATTTGTAATAGTAACGGATTCCAATTGTTAGGCCCATGATAATCGGCATGTACATTTTTCATGATTTGATCAGAAAATGTATGTGATTCACTTTTTATGTACAACTCTGCCTAGACAAATCCTGTTTGATTTCAATAATAACTACTTACAAAGCATAATTGTCCTGGATCGGATAATTTTGATTTATAAGGATTGTATAAGAAAGTGGCCATGTTGGGAGCCTTTAAATCGACAGCCATATAAATGCGAGCCTTCACCAACATTTTTAAACTATATTTTTTTGTGTCTCCTAACATTTTCATGAAAAATGAATATGCTGGACTGGTTAGTTTATAATGTAGAAGGTCCTTATAAACTGTTTACCAAACATATATCTTGTTTTTTTATCATTAATTAAATTATATTTTAAATTTCCTTAATTATCATAATTCGGGAAGCGCGTTAAAATTTTATTAGAACTGTACCATATACTTAACAGTAAATTTAATTTCGCAGCCACATCTGCATCTGCATGGGTGCATTTTTTACTCATTCTTTTTATTACTTTTTATTCCGAATCAGCCATTTGTCATTATTGTATGTTTGCTATCATATTAACAGGTCTTAGTATCTTCTTACAACAACTAAAGAGACTAATTGCATATTCACAAACAATTCTGTGTGAGTAGGAATGTTAAAAAAACTTTTGGCGGTCGTAGCAAAAGTGCTATAGTTGCGAGCTTTATAAAACATTCAAAAAACGTTTTCACAACGACTCCAAAAAAGTCCTTTAAATATCGGTTTCGTTCCTAGTAACAGAGCTGTTATAAAACAGTTTTATAAATGTTTTTTTAAATATTTATAAGACATTTATAAATGTTCTGAAAACTGTTTTATTATAGAAGCAAACAACATATATAGAGCAAGTCTAACAGGCGATTTGTTTTATAATCTGTGCCAATTCCATGCTCATAAGAGCTGTAAGAACATTGTGAAAGTGTTAATAAAATAGTGAATGTTTTATAAAATACGTTCGGTAAACGTTCTAAGAACCATTATAAAAATTAAATTGTTAGTTGGGCAGGACATTAAAGGGTTAACGAAAACGTACCAGGTTTGAACGAATTCCAGCTGACAAGTGAAATCTATATTAAAACACTCCTTTAAGTACCCTACTGTAAACACAAACCTTGCTTATTATGTAACATAGTGTTTCATTAATTCCACCCTATAATATATATATATATATATATATATATATATATATATATATATATATATATATATATATATATATATTTCATACTATATAATAAAAAGCAAATTGCTCAAAAGTCATGGGTGATACAGAAAAGTTAACACCAGATTACGCTTCAGCTCGCAATATTCTATAAAGATCAGCTATTAAAGTAAAAAAGGTTTAAAAAATAATTTTTTTGTTGGACTGTGTTATATTCAAGCAAATATAATGTTTTTGAATTAATAAGAAATGTAACCCATATACAAATAGAATAACTATAAACTTCCTAAAAAAAATTAAACCATTGGTTTAATAATTAAGGTTCCATAAGTATCAATTTAATGATTAAGGTTCTAAATTTAAAAACCTGTGATATTAATGTAAATGGAACTGAGATATATTTTAAGGATGCTGTTAAAAGTCTGGGAGATAATGAGCTCAAATTTGAAAGCCATATTTGTAACTTACTTAAATTAGCATATGTAAAACTTAAATCGATCTATAGTTTTAAGCAGTACTTGTCTAGTCATATTAAGTGGAATTTAGTTACAAGTTTAATACTGTCATCCTTTGGTTACTGTAGTTGTGTTTACTACTTATTTGCTAAAACTTACGCTAGAAATTTGTTACAAAAAATGCAAAATTGTTGCCTTAGATACTCATTCAACATAAAACGAAAAGAACATTTTACTCCACATTATAATAAACATAAATTCCTGAAATATGAGTTAGTGTTTCTATGTCAATTTGCAGCTGTTATACATAAAAAATGAGAGTCCCTCATACTTGAATGAACTCCTGGTTAAGAGAGAACTCTGTCATTGTGTGAATGTATGTAGTAGTAGTAGTTTTGATATACCATACCATAGGTCATCCAAGTTTGAAAGGGCTTTCTCTTATAGGGCTGTGAAGATTCTAAATGATAATCTGGATCTTTTTAATAACTGTGTTAATATCAATACATTGAAAAGGTACTTTAAAGAAAAATGTCTGAATTTTCAGATTGATTATATACAGTGATTGTTTTGTTTTGGTGGTAGTGGTAGAACAGCTATAGCTGAACTTCCACCTTTTGTACTTATTTTTTTATGTAATTCTTAGGTGCAATAAAGATTATTATTATTAAATAAATGCCACCATCTCAAATTAATTATTACCAAAACTAAAATTTTTCAACACTCATTCCGCTTAAGTAACTACTCAAGGTAGTATGAATAGTTTGTTGCTTATTTCAATTATTGTCCAGTCAATCTAGACCAACAATGGGCCATCAGATGAGTTAAAAATACTAGTTCCAATTTTTTCAGGGATATGTAGAGGGAGTTCCCTGATCGGGACAAAATAAAGTCCCATCGAATCCTTTTGTCACTAGGAGGGAGGGGGCTTTTAATGTTCCATTTTTCAGTTGTTCGCATGTAATTTTAAAACGGTGCGTTTCACTTAAAAAATTTCAGTACAAAATGAAAGCTTATTATCGTGCTACCGGCTGAGGAAAGGTGGTAATTTTCAATAAAAATTGTTTCACTTATATTGTAGCTATTGAATTTTTGACTTCCACATCTTCACTCGTTAATTTCAGGAAAAAATCGTCACCATAAATCTCGTACAGCATTAAATTCCCTACAAGAATATATATATCACATGTTAATTTATATTGAACGCGCGTCGCAACTTATAGCACTTTTTTGCTATATTGCCCAATAAAAATAAATAATAAATAATAATAATGATAATGCATAAAGTGGGACAAGGAGAATTCTTTAATAATTTAAAAATTATCAAACAGCTTTCCAAGGGAGCTGGTTATACGTATTCCGCAACGTAGATTTTGCGTTGCGGAATACGTATAACCAGCTGATAGAGCAGAGGTCCCAAAACTGAGCCCTGCGCGACACCAACTGTCACTTCTCGCTCGATGCTGGAGACCCCATTTATACTGACATATTGTTTTCTTACCAACGAATAAGTTTTTGCAGTCTTTGACATACTCCTCGAAAGCACATTTTGTTGAGTTTGTCCAACATCAGGTCTACATTCACGGTATCAAAGGCCTTCTGCAGATCGATGAAAACTGTAACTATATATTTATTCTTATCTCCTTCAGCAGTTATGTAGTCCAAAAGGTCTGCAGCAGCTCCCAACGTACTACTCCCCTCTTGGAAACTGTACTGTCTGTTATCAAATTTAAGAGTTCTGTTGATAAAAGATATCATTCTTTTTTTTAAAACTTTTTCGATAATTTTGAAGACTGTACTGAGAAGTGAGATTGGTGGGTAGTTATTTACGTTATCACGTGAGCCCTTTTTATAAATAGGAATTACTTTAGCTATTTTTAGTTCTTCTGGGAATGATCCGTTTTCTAAGATTCTGTTTACAATATTTTCAATTTTTTCACCAATAACTTCTATTAGTAGCAACCTGGTGGTTGAGCTACCTACCAGGCGCGTACCCAGGTTGCGGATAGGGGTACGCCGCGGTGTTCTCGGATGCTGCGGTTAGGAGCGTGATAAGTGGACTCTGCAGGCATAAAACCCTGGTATGGGTCGACAAAAACGCTTCCGTGGACAAGCTCCCACGTGTTTGTGCCGTGCGTGGCGACCCGTGTCGCTGAATGAAGGACACCTGGCGGTTGAGGGGGCCGAGCCTGCCAACACACTGCTTTGGGCTGGATTTCAGCTAGACGGGCGGTCAGGAACTAACCCACTCCTGATCAATCGGCTGTGTCGTACCGTCAGAGGTCCGACAGGGTGAGCCTTTTGGGGGCGGGGGGGCGCTTTAGGGGGCTGGGGATCTGGGATAACGGTGGCCCCGAGATCCCAGTGAACCATCACCCTCGCATCGCGTCGCACGCTTCTGGGGACTATATTTACCTGGTAGCCTTGGTGATCGATCGTGTGCGTTTGTCGCACGACACCCCCGAATGGGGCTCCGTGGCGGGTGAGGAGCCGGGTAAATGAAAGTAGAAAGCTCTTAATGGATAAAAAAGATGCCAAGAACAATGAACCTACCCAGCCTGAAGCAGACTGGATAAAGACCAAACCCCGTAGGGGTAAAAGAATCAGTGGGGCAGAGGCCAAAAGGAGAAGGAAGGCGCGCGAGGAGGCAGAGCGAGCAGTCTCGACTGCTCACCCCTCTGGACGCACCACCTCACCTCGGCCTCAACCTGCTGCAAAGAGGCCCTCAGGAGTGCCACCACCTAGGAAGGATTATCATCCTACTAGGAAGGCTGAGCACCATAAGGCGGGGCCGACAGCACAGAGGAAGGCTGTGAACCCGCAAGGTGTTCCACCTTCCTCCTCCAAAAAACGAAATAGGTCGGGGACTTCCCAGGACTCTACTCCTGGGACTCATAAGAAGACCAGGAAAGGGTCTGGACCGAGACCTAACGTCCCCACCTACAAGGAAGCGACTCTAAGTCACCTTAGAGTTGCAATAATTGACACACACACACCACAGGAAAAAGAGGCCCTTGTCAAAAAAGCGATGACAGAGGAACTGGACCGAACCATCCTGTCCGCCTCTAGCAGCACAACAAAGCCACCAACGTTCCGCTCATGGACATACTCTGGTGAAATCATCAGAGTTGTCTCTGATGACGAGAGCACACTGGCATGGCTGAAACAAGCAGTTGAAAAACTGAGGCCTGTGGAAGGCGTCACCCTTGCCGTAGTGCAGGTGGACCAGCTGCCGAGGTTGACAAAGGCCACCCTCTGGATCCCCGTGGAAGCTGATAGCAACCCCGAGGAAAAGGAGGTCGTGACCCGTCGCCTCACGGCGCAAAACCCGCTGGTCAACGTCGGGAGATGGTGCCTCTTCCACTATGAGGCCAAAAAAGACCCGAAAGGACACTTACTCATCTTCGGCATCGGAGATGAGGATATCAAAAAGTTGAGGACGAGGGGGCTAAGAATGAGCTACCTCTTCCAATCTCTTTTGATTAAAATGAAGCCTGAGGAGAGGTCTGCTGAAATTCAGCAGCCTCCGATCACGGAAAGGGAGGAAAACAGGAGTATCCTCCCAAAGGGGCCGGAGGCTGGAGAGGGTGAGTCGTTACCTAAGGATGCCGCTATGACACCTGAAGGCGATGACGTCACCCCACCAACTCCCACTACCAGCAACTCTGAGGTCATGGAAGTCTCCTCCCCCACCTCCTCTATAACTGAGGAGGCAGAGGAAGAGACCAACTGAAATAACCGCACTGCATAGCAATGGCCAGAACACCGCCAAAGGTAACAGTAGTCCAGTGCAATCTGCACCACGCCAGGGCGGCAACAGCTATACTTTGTCGCCGCCTGGACGTGGAGCAGGATACACTGGCACTTATCCAGGAACCCTGGATAGTTAGATCCAAAATATGCGGACTGACAAAACTTAATGGGTGTGTTTTCAGCACTCCCACAAATGAGAACCCGAGGACAGCAGTGTATGTTCCTCGACACATCAAAGCCCAGCCATTGCAACACCTGTCATCCTCGGACCTAACAGCCGTGAAGGTGGAGTGCAACTCAGCAGGCAAAACAACCGTTGTTGTTCTAGCATCAGTGTATCTCCCGCAAGACTCAGCGACCCCACCACCATCGAGGGAAATGGAGAACCTGATAATGCACTGCCGCACCCAAAACTGGGAAGTCATTTTGGGCTGCGATGCCAACGCACACCATGTGACATGGGGCAGTGAGAACAACAACGCAAGAGGTAAGTTACTTTCTGATTACATTATCGGTAACAACCTTTACATTATCAACAAAGGCTGTACACCGACATTTATTAACTCTAGAAGTCAAACCTTAGTAGATATAACGGTAGCTTCATCTCGTATATCCAATTCAATCCTAGGATGGCATGTATCAGATTCTGTTACCATGTCAGACCACCGATGGATAAATTTCGAAATAAACCTTAATAAAGCGCCCAAAAAACTACTCAGGGACCTCCGGAGGACGGACAGAGATAAATATCGACACCGACTGCAGGAGGTTCTAGAGGCAGTTGATGGAAGAACGCCAAAAAATAATGGCCAAATTGAACAACAAGTGAATTGTATTCAAAAAGCCATGAGAAAAGCATTTGAAGAATCCTGCCCCTTAAGAGCCGCCCAACAGTCCGGCGAAGCCACGAAGTGGTGGAGCCGGGAGCTAGGTGACCTCAAGAAGATGGCTAGGAAATCATTCAATCGAGCTAAAATGACAAAACTTGCCTCAGACTGGAACCAGTACAAAAAGTATCTGAGGCAGTTCAAAAACCTAGTTAGACAAAAACAAAGAGAAGCATGGAGAGCCTACTGTGAGGAAGTCGAAGACTACTCAGAGGCCGCTAGGCTTTGTAAAATCCTTGCTAAAGAGTTGCTTATGCAAACTCACTTCCCCAATTCCGTGGTCACAAAAGGGAAGGAATGGCCAACTGAAACTGAAACAGAACCTTCAGACTTGGAGTGGCAGCATGCCAACCAAATAGTTACTGAAGACAGAATAGGCTGGGCAATACAGACCTTCTCACCCTTCAAATCGCCAGGCATTGACGGCATATACCCTGCCTTGCTACAGTGGGGCTTGGGCGAATTAATGCCGCACCTGATGAGGATGTTCAGGACGTGCTTGGCGCGCCAGTACATACCACAGCCTTGGAGGGAGGTGAGGGCGGTATTTATTCCTAAGACAGGTAGAATGGATTACACCACACCCAAAGCATACCGACCAATTAGTCTGACCTCGTTTCTGCTGAAAACAATGGAGAGACTATGCGAATGATACCTAAGGGATGCTATTTTGAATACACAACCACTGCATCCCAACCAGCACGCATATACCTCAGGCAGATCCACCGACACAGCCCTCCATCTGGTTGCTGGTCGGATTGAGAAATCTTTGGACAACAAAGAGTCCACCAGACAGAGGTGTTCCTCAGACTGTCAGGGGTTGGGTCTCAAACATGCTCTCAAAAAGAGCTGTTAGAATCAGTGTAGACAACATCGTCGTCAGGGGAATGGTCGCGAGATGCTGTCCGCAGGGGGGTGTCCTATCTCCGCTGCTATGGAACCTAGTTCTCGAGAAGCCTCTTGCGCCGCCTCTGCGATGAGGAATTCTACTCAATTGCATACGCAGATGACTTAACGATACTGCTAAGTGGAAAATTTGAAGGAGTTCTGTGCGACAGAATGCAGGGAGCCTCTATCAATCAACCCCAGAAAGACGGAGATGGTTCTCTTCACAAAGAAAAGGAAACTGGGACCATTAAAAGCACCTCTTCTCCTAATCACAGAATTAAGTTTCATGTCAGAGGTCAAATATCTGGGAGTGACCTTTGACGCCAAACTCACTTGGAATCTTCACCTGGAGAGAAGACTAAAAAAGGCACACATCTCCTACGGACAGTGCCGCAGGATCATGGGGAAAACCTGGGGACTAAAACCCAGGGTGGTCATGTGGATATATACTGCCATCGTGAGACCGATGATAGCCTATGGAGCCGTTGTCTGGTGGTCTAAAAGCCAACAGGCAACAGCAAAACTCAAGCTTGGGCAGATACAAAGGACCGCGTGTCTAAGTGTGACCGGAGCTATGCGAACAACACCAACTAGGGCAATAGAGGTGATGCTATGCCTGCCACCTTTGGATATTTATCTACAAGAAGTGGCCTTGGCAACTATGGCACGCCTTGAGACTATTGGTATAAAGCCAGAAGTAGGATGTGGGGAGACTAGACGTCGCCTGTGGCTTGAGGCTACTAACACGATGCCCCTGCTACAGGTTAAGGCACACAGCATTCCCCCGCGATTTGTTTTTGACAAACCCTACTCAATACACACAAACAGTGGAAATGAGACCTCCGATGAAGGAACGATCAATATTTTCAAGGACGGGTCAAAGCGAGAAAAAGGAGCAGGCTGTGGAATATATTCGAGACACCTGCGATTTCAACTTAAGTGGACCATGGACAAATGTGCCAGCATAGTTCAGACAGAGCTAACGGGCATAACCATAGCCGCGAACGAGATTGCTCGTAGGAACATAACGAACAAAACCATTAAAATCTACACAGATAGTAGACAATCATTACTGGCCCTGAAGAATCATAAAATAACTTCACAGTCACTATGGGAATGCCATCAAGCACTTGCGGGTGCAGCCCATACAAACCAAATTATGGTGTGCTGGGTTAAAGGCCACTCGAGATGCAATGGCAACAAAAAAGCTGACGAATTGGCTAGAAAAGCATCCGGCCTGAACATATTCGGTCCTGGCCCTTCCAGCCTACTACCGCTGACAGCAAAGTCACAAATGATGAAGGAGAACACCCATCAAAAATTCAAAATCCTATGGGATGAAACAATCACCTGCAGACTAGCCAGGGAACTTTTAAATTATCCCAATAAAGATGCAGCAATGACTTACCTGTCGATGCCCAGAGGAAAACTACGCAATGTCGTGGGAATTTTAACGGGACACTGCCAACTTCGGAAGCCCTTATTTAATATGGGATTAAGCGACACACCTCTCTGCAGAGGCTGTGAACAGGAAGACGAGACAGTACAGCATGTCCTCTGTGAATGCTCCGCTGTCTTGTCACTCCGAGAATCCATTCTGGGTGAACGGTGGCCAATTTTAGACACCTTGAGGGAAATCCCCCTAGGTGCAATCATCCTCTTTTTCAAACGACTGGGATGGTTGGGAGCCTAGGCTGGTGATATTCCCGGGGAGGATGCACAAAGGGCCCAATGGGGCCTAAGTGCTGTGGTCTCGACTTCACTCCCAAAAATACAGAATACAGAATAGTACAAGCAAGGCACCTTGGTAACATTATCAATTCCCGGTGTACTGTTGTTTTTTATTTCCACTAGAATATTTTTTTTCAGTAAGTGGTAGTTGGTTTCAAAAATATACTTTCCTGAATTTCTCTTCCATGAGTTTTTGTTCGGCAAATTCCCTCTGCAATCTCTTTCTCATACTATTGATTTCATTCTTAGATCTCTTAAATTCATTTTTCGTATATTCATTTGACAATTTTTTCCTTCTGCTGTAAAGTCTATGTCTAAGTTTTATTTTTTTATTAATGATGAAAATCAAAGACCCTTTTAATACTAAATAAATTAAACAGTATAGAAAAAACAAATTTGTAGATACAATCAAATATTCAATAGTAACAACTTAAATAATTTTTATAAAAATATAACCATTCGAATTTTCGTTTCGCCCTAGCAAGATAAATAAGCATCAAAAATAAATGGCAGAATTACAAATGTAGTCCCTATAGGTACCACGCTCAACAAGTTGTCTCGAACATCTAAGTTCATAGGGAACATCCGTTTTAAGTAATATATTAATAATACATTCACAATTAATGAGACCCATAAGTGCTTTTTTAAAAAAATAAACGTCATAGTAAATGTGGAGAGATTTTATACACTCTAAGCCATTAGACAAAGCAAAATTGGAATAATCGTGTTCATAAAATGAAAATCTATTGGTGATTTTAACCAAGCTGTGTACACATACTAATCAATGAGGAATAAAGTTGTACTTCGTGTAAAAATATACTTTATTAAAATTGCAAAGCGCTTTCGGCTATTAGGCCATCATCAGTGCATTACTCGTCAGGTATACATGGACGTCCCTTGCAACAAAAACGACAAAACATTGTACAAACAATTATATAGACAACCTTTCAAATTTGGCATCCCATTAAGAGTTAACTAGGAATATGCTTCTTTTACATTCCAAAATTTCGAAAACCCACCTCCAATCCACCAAACACGTGGAGTGGAGGGAAATGAATTCTATTGAAGTATAACTTCAATAGAATTCATTTCTAACTCTTAATGGGATGCCAAATTCGAAAGGTTGTCTATATAATTGTTTGTACAATGTTTTGTCGTTTTTGTTGCAAGGGACTTCCACGTATACCTGACGAGTAATGCACTGATGATGGCCTAATTAGATTAGATTAGATTAGATTTTTTATTGATCAAATTATTACACCTTAGTGCTATGACAAGTCAATAATATAAGTAGGTATTATAATATAAGCGTAATTTACAATTAAACACCACCATTATAACCCTATAGAAAAGTAAACATTCAACAAAAATTGTATATATACGAGCACAATATAAAATAAACAAACATATAAATGTAAAAATAGAGGTGCATAGAGACAGTACACTAACGATAGTCACTAAATCGTAAATCTGAAATCAGACACATCATAGTAAGCATTCTCCGAGAGGTGCCTTTTCAGTTTCCTTTTGAAATTCGGGAGGGTTGCAACCTTCATTGATTGGGGCAGTGAGTTGTACAATGATATGTATGAGTTATATCTCTTTGTCATTTCTAGTCTCTGCTTTGGTACTCTAATGTTATCCTTGTTCCTAATATTATACGAATGGTTGTTTCCACCTGTAGTGAGTCTTTGTAAATTTTCCCGAATGTTTATCAAATTGCAGTATATCAAACAAGATGGCAGAGTCAATATACTGAACCTTATAAACCAACTCCTACAGCTCTCCATCTGAGCTATCCCAGCTAAAGCTCTGATTGCTCGTTTTTGAATTGTGAACACTCTCGGAATATGAACAGATGTGCCCCAGTTTATCAGTCCATAAGTCAAAGAACTATGAAACATTGCATGATAAGCAGTGAGGGCAGCTTCATTGCCGACTTTATTTTTTATCTGTCTGATTGCGTAGACCTTGCATGATAGATTTTTTGCCAGTTGTTCAATATGAGGTCTCCAAGTTAACCTTGAATCAACAGTTATACCAAGACATTTGACATTATCTGAGGTATTATGAGACAGCGAGAACATGACTGTTTGGGTCTTGCTCTCATTCACACATAGGCCATTCGCCTTGAACCAGTCCGCAGCCTCTTCAGTAACTTGCTTCTCCAAATCGGATGGTTCTTCACTATTTTTATTTCTAATGGCGTAAGTAGTGTCATCGGCGAATAGAATTGTAAACACTGTCATAGAGTTTGGCAAATCATTGATATAAATCAAGAAGAGTAGTGGCCCGAGGACACTACCCTGTGGAACGCCATTCCTGACCGTTTGTATGCTACTGAGTTCTTCATCATATAATACACATTGCTTTCTCTCATTTAAATATGATGCGAGTAGGTTGTGTGCCATGCCCACAAAGCCGTAGTATCTCAGTTTTTCCAACAAAATATCAGTAGAGACACAATCGAACGCCTTGCTCAGATCCAGGAATATACCAAGTGTTGATTCTTTATCTTCGAAGCCTTCAATTATGAAGTCGACTAGTTCGAGCACTGCTCTCGACGTGCCTCTCTCCTTCCTGAATCCGAACTGTCTGTCTGTCAAGATATTCGTGTACTCTAAGTAATTCACCATTCTCAATGCCATTATCTTCTCCACAATCTTCGCAGTGACCGGAAGTAGTGCAATCGGTCTGTAGTTTGAAGGAAGATTTTTGTCGCCACTCTTAAAAATCGAAATTACCTTACCAATCTTCAGTTTCGATGGAAATACCTCAGATGTCAGAATCAAGTTGACAATACATGTAATTAGTTGCAACAGTGCAGATACATTTTCCTTATACATGACTACTGAGTGATTGTAAATATCAAGCGAGCCCGAGTTTTTTAGGGCTTTGATGACTTCACTCACCTCCGCAGTATCAGCTCGATAGAAAAGCATTGAGTTGTCAACATTGCATGGAACCCGGTGGAGATAGTCAAAGAATGAATTAATGGGTGTGCCCATTTGATTATTCACATCTTTAGCTACATTTATGAAAAAGTCATTAAACTGCTCTGATGTAAGAAAACAAGAGCTATTTGTGTGATTATTACTACCTATACTTTTATTTATAAGCTGCCAGATAGTTTTTTGTTTGATTCGTTCAGTTTTTTTATCGGCTGTTCCCTCTTCAGTTTCATAAGTAATTGTTCGTAATTAAATTTTTTTAATTTAAATTCTGATTTGATCTGCTCACAGTCGATAAACAGTTTTAGTCGATCATTCAGTTTCCGAATCTCACTTTTTGCAGCAATTACTTCTGGGAGTTTGAATAAATGCTAGGGCCACTTTTCGAACTCACTCTGACTTTTATAGAAGGAATTTTAATAAAGTATATTTTTACACGAAGTACAACTTTATTCCTCATTGAAAATCTATTGCCCATTTTAAATGCTAGGGACCTAAAAAATTTGTGTTGAATAGATTCAAGAATCCGAATGTGCGTCAGTTTGGAAGGAGACCAAATGATAGAACCATAAAGCAGGATGGGTCTGGCTAATGTTTTATATAAGTATATTATAGAATCATTCGATTTGAACTCCTTGGTAGACCTAATGACAAAACCAAGAGTCTTATAAGCCTTAGAGAGAGTAGCATTAAGGTGCAAGCCAAATTCAAAATTACTCTGATGAATCACTCCTAAGTCCTTAACATTATCAAGAATTTGACCATTAATAGAATAATTAAATATAAGTTTTTATTGTTACTTCTCACTATAGATAAGACATTACATTTGGCACAGTTTAATTTTATTTGGTTAGTAAGAGACCAAATGTGGATCAAATCCAAATCCTTTTGTAATCTAATTTGATCATAAAAACACCTAAGTCCATTGTAAAGTTTTATGTCATCAGCAAAAATCAATACCTCTGCAAACCTAATAGAGTCACAGACGTCATTAATGAAGAGAATGAAAAGCAGGGGACCCAGGTGAGACCCTTGAGGCACTCCAGAGGTCGCTATAAATGGATCCGAAAGATTTCCTTTAATACGAACTTGAAGCTCGCATTTAGTAATATAAGATAGGATCCAACGCAATGTGCCACCACTCAGTCCAAACTTTGATAGTTTATAGATGAGGAGATTATGGTTGACTGAGTCAAAGGCTTCAGCAAAATCCAAGTGCTTAAGATTGGCCTGACAAGGGCATGATTCATCATTGAGGGTATCTGCAATAAAGTTATTATAAAATAAAAGATTAGTTATCGTAGACCTCCCTTTGACAAAACCATGTTGATTCTTAATGATAAACCGAAGATATAATTCAGAAAGTTTGGAGTCAACGATGGAATCAAGTATTTTTGAAAAAGTGGCCTGTAATTCATAACATCACATTTGTTGCCAGCTTTAAATATAGGGGTTATAAAAGATTCTTTCTACAGAGAGGGCATACACCCGGTCATAAAAGATTGTGTATAAAAGTAGTAAAGCGGTTCAACTAAAGAACTAGCGCAATTTTTAACAAATGATGCAGATAATCCATCAGGTCCAACAGAGTTGGATTCTTTCAAATTTTTAATAGTAGGGGCAATGTCCTCCCTGCAAATAATGAAATCTAATTCAGCATTTAAATAAATCTGATGATGGAAAGATGAATTTTATTTAAATATTCCTTAGTAATCCAGTAGTTGTTTGTTTTAATTTTTAATGTATATTCTTTTGTACTCTTTTTTCAACATATATTATTTCTGCAAGGTGTTTAAATGTGTGTAATTCTGTTCGTGCCATTTTTTCTTTTATGTTATTTATACATAGTTCTTTATTTAAATAACTCGTATTTTTTTCTTTTTCTCTTTTTACTATTTGTCTTATAATTTCCACATTTATTACTTTGTGATTATATAATTCTCTAGAGTTATTTTAGTATTTATGTTGTGGTTTGTAATTATATGGTCTAGAATGGTTGTTGGTGTCGTACGCACTTGTGGTGAATCCTGATTTTGCAATTCGAACCCATTCATCTCAATAATGCTTTTATGGTCTATAACAGACTAAGAGTCTTTTAGCAAGTCTAAGTTTAGATCTCCCACCAGTATGCTTGCGTGTTTTTTATTTTCTAATAGCCTATCCAGTTCAGTTCCAAATATATATATATATATATATATATATATATATATATATATATATATATATATATATATATATATATATATATAACTTCTTGATAATTATTAGCAATAACAGGCTTGTTGAATCTCAAAGAACTCGATTTTATTAAAAAGTTGACGTTTCGCCACGACATTCGTGGCTTTATCAAAACTTTTGAAAAATTGAAATTTCTTTGACATTTATTGATTTGAAAAAATTTGAATAGTTAAAAAAGACTACTATGTTTCATAAAAATTTTTCGGCTGTGGCCGTTCTCTGTTATTTATTACGTGCTATTCAGTCCAATATTAACATTCAAATCTGTTAATATTAGATGGTAAGGGAAACCACAGAAACCTTCACCCACGTAATGTTCGAAATGAAATAGGTTCAAATTATTTTGATTTTGAAAAGTCAAAGAATAGGGTACTATTTATCAAAAATTTTTCATTACGGCTGTGGCTGTCTTCAGTTATTAATTACGTGCTATTTAGTCCAATATCAAAAGACAGGTCTGTTGATATTAGATGGGAAGGGAACCACAGAAACCTTCACCCACGTAATGTACAAAATAGGTTTAAAATATTTGATTGTTGTCTTTAAAAAGACATTACCTGTAATTTTGGAGATCACATGTTCTAAA
The DNA here is from genome assembly GCA_030704885.1 of Cynegetis impunctata. Classification (NCBI taxonomy): domain Eukaryota; kingdom Metazoa; phylum Arthropoda; class Insecta; order Coleoptera; family Coccinellidae; genus Cynegetis; species Cynegetis impunctata. The sequence continues at coordinate 164,881 of JARQZK010003692.1, read as the reverse complement.
CTATACTTTCTTTTTAGAAAAATTGAAAATTCTAGATGTTTAGATTTTGTCTAAGAAGAAGAAGTTGTTATGGTTAGAGTTTGTTTGTTGAATTATTTTGTTTAGATTTATGTTGTTTCTTAGAAAAATTAAAGAATTAAATCTGCGTATATTCAACTTAAATGTTTTATATATGTTCTATCATTTACGACTTTATTTAAATTTTTTTGAATATGTAATATTTCTAAAATTTCTCTGCGTTTTTGATCTTTTTCTATTTCTAAAATTTTTGTGCTATTAAAGTTGAAACTATGATTCTCATTGTTTTTATGTTTTATTAGTGCTGTGGTTTGTGTTTTGGTATATTTGTGTGCTTTTAACCTTTATTCTAAATTTTGAAAAGTTTGTCCTATATATGATTTATTACAATTATTACAGGGTATACTATAAACAACATGAGATTTTTGCAGAAGAGGTGTTTTACTTTTTAATTTAGAATATATTTGTTTTATTTGATTTTGTGCAGTGTGGGCTACTTTAATATCGTGTGGATTTAAAATATGTGATATTTTATTACTTAAATGAGGAATATATGGAAGAGGAATATATTTTTTGTTAATATTTTCTTTTTTTGACGTTTCTAATGTGTTGTAAAGTTTATGAATTCTATTTTTAGTGATTTTCTGTATAAGTTTTATTGGGTAATCGTTTTTTATGAGTAATTCATGGACATCTTGTAATGTTTCATGTCTGTGTGTAGGTGAAGTAAGTTTAAGTGCTTTGTCTATATATCCGATAATTAAACTCTTTTTTTGTGACAAATGATGTGTACTGTTGTAGTTCAATGTTCTTTGTGAAAAAATTTCTTTTCTATGCCATTTTGTGATAATTTCATTGTTTTTGTGTATGAGAGTAATATCAAGAAAATTTAATGTATTGTTTGTTTCTTTTTCTAGAGTAAATTGTAATTTTCTATTAAAGTCGTTGAATTTTTTGAGAATATCATCAATAAAATCTTCTGATGTTATTATAAGGCAATCATCAACATACCTTTTGAAAGTTATAATTCGTTCATTCGAATTATTTAATACATTTTCTTCTAAATACACGACATTCGTGGCTTTATCAAAACTTTTAAAGTTTTGATAAAGCCACGAATGTCGTGGCGAAACGTCAACTTTTTAATAAAATCGAGTTCTTTTAGATTCAACAAGCCTGTTATTGCTAATAATTATCAAGAGATTATAAATAGTTCACAGGCTACAACAATTCGAATAAATAAATATATATATATATATATATATATATATATATATATATATATATATATATATATATATATATATATATATATATATATATATATATATATATATAATATATATATATATATATATATATATATATATATATATATATATATATATATATATATATATATATATATATATATATATAGATATATATATATATATATATATATATATAGATATATATATATATATATATATATATATATATATATATATATATATATATAAAGTATAAACTTCAAAAATAAAAAACACTTGGCTTATGTTTCACAATATAACAAATATTTAGATACTGTATTTAGCAGTAACGAAAAGTCGACATGTTTCGAGTTATGAACTCATTATCAAGACTGACTACAGGAGAGTATTGCATCGTATTTTATAAAACAGACAAAAGCAAAGGTGATACCTGAAAATCAATTTGTTCGTTTACAAGGGGTAATTGACTTTTATGGGCGGAACTTATTTCGAGAATTTCAAGAAGGTCAAGGCGCTTTCCTTTGTTACCTGAATGTAACAATTTGGTTTTGTTGAAATCCAGGAAGTGATTGAATTTTATACAATGCTCAGAGAAGCCAGTGGTATTTTTGTTTTGTAAAATTGACTTTTTATGTTCTTCAACACGAATATTTATATTCCTTCCTGTCTGTCCAATATAGAAAGCAGGACATTCGTCACAAAATATTTTATAAACACCACTGTTTTCTCCAATGTTAGATTTTTCTTTATTATTGACCAAGAATGACTTCAAGTTTCTTTGTACAAATTGTTTTAACGTTATGTTTTGATAGTCTGTTACAAATTTTGCTACTCAAATTAGGCACATAATTTATAGGGAAGTATTTTTGTTCTTCATTAATAGTTTGCGTGGGGTATATTGAATGCAACAAAACTGTTCTTTTTTCCCAATGAGCTTGTCGATAAGACTTTCATTGTCAAGTGATGTGCGAGAATTCAATCTCAGTTATATATATATATATATATATATATATATATATATATATATATATATATATATATAATTCAAAAATATACGTAACCAAAATTGTAGAATAAGCTCTCACTTTGTACGAAAGAACTTTTTCACTGCAATGCACTGTTTTCAAGTTACAAGCGAAAAACTGAAAAATGGAACATGTAAAGCTCCCTCTCCCTAGCGGCACCAGTAATTGGACAGACTTTATTTTTTTATTTTCTCCTTTACTGAAAAAATTGGGACTAGAATTTTTAGTTCCTCTAATTTTCCTATTTTGAGTGGACTATTAAGTACCTACTTAATTCAGCATAAATATTTGATTACTGTCAATGTTTGAAAACTGTATGTTCCAATGTGATAAATTGTATGTACATTTCTTACAAACAAGTGTTTTTAGAATCAATTCAGTTGACTCTTTCTTTATTGATGATGTTTATTCATTTATTTATACAAAAATACAACCACCAATCAGATGAATTGTTAGTGTAGAGGATTTAATTCACTTATCTGAACTTAATATACACTCAAATTAAGAATTATACAAATTTTTTTACGATATTGCTTTATAAACTAATTCTATCTTGTTAACTACAAAACTAAACATAGATAGCCGTTAAAATGAACTTTACTCTACTATTCAAGTGTAATATGTTTACAGCTAATCAATCTAATATTTAATACCTCCAGCCTGCTGTCAGATAATTATTATTTATAATAATTTATTTCGTCAATGTAATATACAATTGTTAAATTTGAATTTTTGAAGAAATCCTCACCAATATTTTTCATTAGAGAATGTAATTTACAATAGTGTCTACCTAAAAGAATGTTAGAAGAAAATATACTTGCCTGCTAGTCTTTTCTTTATGACAATCCTACATGTGGCTTGATTAGTTATAAGTCTCAATGGAGTGAGATTAACATCCTTTGTTGATTTTGCCTCAATTTTTAGCGTCTGCCATTCTAATTCTTTGAAAATCAATATCTGCCCTTTACTTGGTTCTTTCAGTCTTGTCATTCTCAAGTCGGCCTTCTCCCATTTTGGTGATTTTGACTCCACTAAAATTCTTGAAATCTACAAAATTCGAAAAATATATTGATATAATGAAAAAAAATGTATTTAGTTTCGAATCGTAACCTTAAAACTCAGCGCAAAAAAGAATATATGAAGCATAAAATCTATCAATATTGAAATTACAACACAATTAAATTAAACACAAAACTGTGCTGGGCCTTATTCTCTTCTTTGTAAACTCCCTATGCTATATAAAGTCATCAGATAATGTTTCTCATGCGAACAAAGTTCTTGAGGATAATGTGCAGATATATATATATATGTTATGTAATAAAATCGTAGACTGGTTTGATCCAAACACACTTTCGTTGTACAAAATAAAAAATTTATCAAAATCATTGTTAAAATTTGAATGAATTGAATAACTTAATATTTTTTTATGTAATCAAGTTTATATTTTTGTAGGCTTCTAGCCATAAACACATTGTAATTTTTAATGTATGGGGCTTGCCCCGTGAATAAAGATAAATAAATAAATAAATAAATAAATATATATATTCGAATTGTTGTTGCCTGTGAACTATTTCTAATCTCTTGATAATTATTAGCAATAACAGGCTTGTTGAATCTCAAAAAACTCGATTTTATTAAAAAGTTGACGTTTCGCCACGACATTAGTGGCTTTACCAAAAGTTTTGATAAAGCTACAAATGTTGTGGGGAAACGTCAACTTTTTAATAAAATAGAGTTTTTTGAGATTCAACAAACCTGTTATTGCTAATAATTATCAAGAGATTATATATATATATATATAGATATATATAGATATATATATATATGTATATAATAAATGAAACTATCTTGTCTTCAAATACCCAAAATTATATTAATCAATGTACAACCGGTTTCGTTGTTTCAGAACAACATCTTCAGGTACAATATACTGAAAAAATAATAAATAAAGAGTAATTTTGGGAATTTGAAGACAAGATAGTTTCATTTATTAAATTCATCTTACTACCCAAATATGGACAATCTACAAACATATATATATATATATATATATATATATATATATATATATATATATATATATATATATATATATATATATATATATATATATATATATATATATATATATATATATATATATATTTAATATAAACATCTGTCTAAAACTTGTGAAATGCACATCTCATTTAATGAACATAAAAATAAATAATTAACAATGACTATTATGGAATTGAGTAGACTACAATTTCACAATATTATATTTTCATATCTCACCTGAATTGTTGCACTAAAAGCTGGACTATTGAAGTGAATATTAACGTGATTCACTGTTACAGTGATTCCATCAATAACTTTGTTAATATATCCATATTTTCCTTGTGCCACAGCATATTCTGATAATGCCCCTTGAGCTGACATGGATCGAAGTTCTTCACATGTTTCTATAGTTATATTAACTTCATCCAGACTCTTGAAGTAAAGGTTTAAAATTGAGTTATTTCCCATTTATAAACAAAAAATATTAATAAGTAAATATTCATAAAATTATATCATAAAGCTTGTTCTAAAAAATATTTATATTTACCAAATGGATTGGAACACTTCTTAGCTTTGTCCAAGGAATTCTGAAAGTCACCCTATTACACCATGCCTTAGTTAATCTTAGGAATGAAGGTAATTCTAATAAATCAGTCAAAACAATCTCATTTAATTCCAAATTGGAAAGTTCACCCTCTCCTTTGAATGTACTTAGATTAATCTTATCAGCTGATAAGTTTTTGGTGAACCTAAATAGAATGAAAAATTAGTTTGTATGTCTAGAAACATTTATGAACATAATAATAATTGGTATACCAAATAATTAACAAATCAAGGTTAACAACATATGATGATTCAGAATGAATTAACTATTGAAAATAAAAAATCAATTTCACCTCTGAAGATGTTTCAACAGTTGGTTTTTCAGTATTGAAACCATTGTTGAGCACTAATCTAGCAGTATATTTCTGTCACTCTTTACATACTGAAAACTTATTAATATTATTTTCACAGAGAGGTTCCCGCAATGTAACACGATTTTCGATTTTGAATATCTTATAAGTGTAATTGTTTCCTTTGCAAGTGCCACAAATAAAACCTTGCAACGACTTCTAAGATCAAGATGTAAGAATTGCTACAATCTACAATATAATCTGACAAATGTCAGCTTTGACATTTCTTAATGTCAAATTTGACATTTATTGGAAAGTAGTTCACATGTATGAAATGGAACAGTTTTTTTAAAGTTCAATCCATAGAAATATTAATAGTTTATATCTATGGTACAATCACAGAACAGTGATAAATATTCGAATTTATCACAAATTACCACAGAAATCTTAATATTGTTACGAATTCGGGTTCGCTAGGATGATTTCCAATAACTAAATTTAATTAATAAACAAATCGGTATTTATTTACAAAACAGTAATTTTAAAATAACCACACTTTTCAATAACTGTCACTACTTCAAAAACACAAGCTTCGTTCTTCTTTAATAACACGGTAGTTCACTGTAAACTAACTGTAGACTGTCCCTCGTCTCTTCTATGGTCGCTTCCCTCTTAAGTTTGATCGTCCCGATCAAACTCTTCTGATACACGTCCACCGTGATACTTTGCTAGCCTATCTAAATGTACAACTTTAGGCTTCGTCCTAGGAGTGCGTTGGATTCGGTAGACAACATCATTTATCCTCTTTGTGACTTTATAGGCTCCTTCCCAATTCTGGCTCAATTTAGGTGATAACCCTTTCTTTCGCTGGGGATTGTACAACCACACTAAATCTCCTTCTTTAAATCCGGTTGAGTTCGCCCTCAAATCGTATCTGGTCTTCATTCTGTCAGTACTAGCATCTATCTTATCCCGGACGTGCTCATGGATCTTGCTTAGGTGCAGTCTCAATTCATCTGCATAAGTCTTTACTTCCAATGGTGTATCTTCGGGAGTACCGAACAGCAAATCACATGGTAGACGTAATTCTCTACCAAAGAGTATCTTTGCTGGAGTATGACCTGTGGAATCATGAACCGATCCTCGATAAGCCATCAGCAGTACTGGCAAATGTCTGTCCCAATCTTTTTGGTGATCAGCCACAACCTTCGACAGGTATTGTTCCATGGTGCGATTGAATCTTTCCACCATCCCATCAGACTGTGGATGTAATGGAGTGGTTCTGGTCTTTCGGATGTTCAATATCTCCATCACTTTCTTAAAAACTTCGCTTTCGAAGTTTCTTCCCTGGTCTGAGTGCAATTCCAGTGGAACTCCGTATCGAGATATGAACTGATCTACCAGTACACGTGCGACAGTCTCAGTCTCTTGGTTCGGAAGAACATAGGCTTCAGGCCACTTGCTGAAGTAATCCATGACAACCAGTATGTATTTATTTCCATCGTTAGAAGTTGGAAATGGCCCGGCAACATCAATAGCGATCCTCTCAAATGGAAGCCCTACATTGTATTTCTCCATTTTTCCATGAGTTCTCTTTGAGGGTCCCTTAGTGGCTGCACATGTTGGACATTTTCTGCACCAAGCTTCTACGTCATCACGGCAGTAGACCCAATAAAATCTTTCCCTTATCCTTGCAATTGTCTTATTCACGCCAAAATGGGCCCCTGAGCTTCCACCGTGGATTTCCTGTAGAAGTTCTTGCACTTTGCTGGTTGGTACCACTAAGAGGGTTTTGATTTCTTTACCATCCGGACTTTCCCATTTCCTCTTGAGTAACCCATTTTCAAGAATTAAGGAATCCCATTGCGCCCACAGTGCCTTTGTTTTAGCGCTCATCGTTGAAATATCTTTCCAGGTGGGTCTACGGTCGAGTCTTTTCCATTCTCTGAGATGCTTTATTTCAGGATCTTGTTCCTGTGCCTCAATTAATTCTTCTGTCGTCCATCCCTGTTTCAAATCGATGGTAGTTCTCCTTAAATCGATTATTCCTTCTTTCATTTCAATTTTCTTGCAGTGTCGACATTCTTCTTTGCATGGTCGTCTGGATAAAGCATCAGCATTATTATGGATTTTTCCTCGTCGATGTTCTACTTTGCAGTCATATTGTTGCAGTCTTTCTATCCATCTTGCGATTTGGCCCTCGGGAATCTTCATCTGCAATAACCATTTGAGTGCTGCATGGTCAGTCCGAACCAAAAATCTTCTTCCATAAAGGTACTTGTGAAAATGCTCTATGGATTTTATCAGAGCTAACAATTCCTTTCGAGTAATGCAATAGTTTCTTTCTGATTTGTTGAAAGTTTTGCTGTAATATTCGATGACTCTCTTTTCGCCTCCTTGTACTTGTGACAAAACAGACCCAATGCCCATATTGCTAGCATCCGTATCTAGAATAAATAGTCCCGTAGTCTGTGGATACGACAAAATAGTCAAGTCAAGTCAAGTCAAGTCAAAATCTCTTTAATCAAAAAATTTGCATAGTACAGTTACGTACAGCCATTGAATGATTCAGCGTCAATACACAAAAATTAAAAGTACAATATAAAATAACCTACTATAAACTACTATTAAGAACATGTTTCATACAATACAAACATCTTTAAAATTTCACATATTTCACATTCAACACTTTAAAAATCACTTACTGAGTAGGGTTCTACATTTAAAATAATTTCCTGAATACTTTTTTTGAAGCGTTTCAAACTGGTCTCCAGTTTTATGTTACGAGGCAATTTATTGAAGAACTTGACACACGAGTATCCCGGACCTCTTTCAGTTGCACTCAACCTGTGAGGGGGAACATTCAGACTCACACCCGCATTTCTAGTATTTAAACCGTGTTGAGTCTCCAACTCGGTGAATTTGTATCTGTTGTTAAAGAAAAAAACTAGACACTCATATATGTATAAGCCAGGCAGTGTCATGATACCCAGCCGTCTAAATCCCCCCCTACACGACTCTCTTCCCCTTAAACCCAGAAGTATTCGTATTGCTCTTTTTTGAGCAACAAACACATGATGTGCGGCCGAACTTGCCCCCCAGAAAATTACTCCAAACCTTAGGATTGAGTGAACATTTGCAAAATAAACTGATCGTAAAGTATCTAGACTTAAGTATTTAGACATGATTCTTAAAGAAAATGAAGCAGAGCTAACTCTTTTGCAAACATATTCAACTTGGATAGACCAGTCCAGATTTTGGTCTATGTGAATGCCCAGAAACTTAGTGCTCTTGGCCAGGACTTCGCTCTGGTGGTCAAGCAGGACGGCCTCAGGGATTTTACCATTATTTTGTTTCGTTCGAAAACAGATATAATTTGTTTTTCCAGAGTTCAAGAACAGCCTGTTGGTAGTAAACCACTCTCGAGCCCTGTCCAAACGCTCATTACTAAGATTCAGAAGGTCATTGAGATTTGAACCGATTATTAGGATGTTAGTATCGTCCGCAAAATTTACCAAATGAGAGTCGTGGCTGAGAATCTCAGCGGCCAAGTTATTTACATAGAAGATGAATAGGAGAGGCCCCATGACACTTCCCTGTGGTATGCCCATTCGGAGACTTCCCTCCTCCGAAAAGTACTTGTCACCATTTTGTTCAACCACCACCTTTTGTTTTCGATTAGTCAGGTAAGACTTGATCCAACCGAGAGCAGGACCACGCACACCGTACCTTTCCAGCTTATCCAGAAGTATTCCATGATCTAAACTGTCAAATGCCTTTGACAGGTCTAAAAATATCCCCATAGACAAACCACCGTTCTCCTGTGCCAACAGAATTTTTTCTATGAACTGGTAAATAGCTGTCTAGCAAAGTGCAGCTTTAAGTTGTCGAAATGCTGCCTCACACTCTCTTGTCCAGTTGAAGGTGGCTTTATTTTCAGTCAGTTTATGTAATGGTTTAGCTATATCAGCAAACTTATCTACAAATCTCCGATAATAGGTACATAGTCCTAGAAAACTTCTAACCTCATGTTTGTCTTTGGGTCTTGGCCATTCTCTTACTGCTTCGACCTTATCCTCTGATGTATGTATTCCGCTAGATGATATTGTATGTCCTAGAAAATGTACCTGATTTTGAAATAGGCAACACTTTTTATAGTTCAATTTCAAATGAGCATTCCTAAATCTGCTGAAAATTTCTTTCAGATTTTTCAAGTGGTCTTCGAAGGATGCTCCCATAACCATCACATCATCTAGGTATACTAAACAGGTTTTCCAAGTTAATCCTTTCAGAACCAATTCCATCAGTCGTTCAAACGTTGCCGGTGCATTGCATAACCCAAAAGGCATAACATTGAATTGGTACAATCCACTTCCAGTTGAGAATGCAGTTTTCTCTTTATCATCAGGGTGAATCTTTACTTGCCAGTATCCACTCTTTAGATCTAATGTCGAAAACCACTTCGACCCCGCCAGTGTTGTTAACGTGTCATCTATTCTGGGTATTGGATAGCTATCTTTCTTGGTAACATCATTAAGTTTCCGATAATCGACACAAAATCTTGTTGTCCCATCCTTCTTCTTAACTAGAACAACAGGTGCTGACCATGGACTTGATGACTCTTCTATGACTCCCTTCTCCTTCATGGATTCGATTAATTCAGCTACTTCTGATTGTTTAGCTAATGGAAGTCTTCGAGGAGCTTGTCGTATAGGGTGGGCATTCCCTGTGTCGATCTGGTGGGCAACTAAACCAGTTCCTTCGAGTTCTTGGTCTTCAAAGAGGTCGCTTTCTTCGTGGATAAATTTTCGAGCCAATTTTATCTGTTCTGATGATAAATGTTTCCATGAAGTCTCCAATTTAGTGAAATCAACATACTTTTTCTTAGTTTCCTGTATATCAGCTGGTTCCTCACATCGAGCTATCCACGACACTGGTTCTAATGTAGCCACTGTTTTTCCTTCTTCAATATTTAGCTGTTCGTTACTAATATTAGCTACTCTTACAGGGATGTTTCGTTTTGTCAGAGATAAAGTCCTAGCCGTTAAAAATGTACAGTCTAATTTAGGTTCAATGAGTCCAACACACCACCCAGGATCGTGTTCTGGTCTTACATAGATAATATGCTCTGAGCAAGCAGGTATCTTATAGGCTTGAATTGTTTTCAGACTTACTTGATTTTCATTGGAGCCATAGTTTGGAATGAATTCCTCATTTCCAATCTTTAAAATTCCAGTATTCTTCTCGTAGACTAATCCATATTTTTTCACAACGTCCATACCCAAAATAAACTCATCAGTAATGTCTGCTACAAGAACTTTGTGTGGGATCTGCAATCTTCCCTCAATTTCCAATAAAATATCAGCTTCTCCACGAATATAGCTCCTTTGACCAGTTGCTGTCTTCAGAGTTATATTGTACCTCATTGGAGTAATTTTAGATGTTGGTAATATATCAGGCCTAACTAATGATACTTCAGCGCCAGTATCAACAATTACCTTCACAGGTTGTCCTGAGATTGAGCCATTAACTGATAAGCTTCCACCTGTAATGCTTCTAATGAAAACGGTCCTGGGGGCTGTCACTTCCCCAGTCAGAGTTTGCCCCTTTACTCTGACTGGTGGTAGTTTTCCTGATTCCTCCTAGGTGCTGGTGAGGATGATCTTCCTCTGTTTCGGTTATCATTTCTGCCTCTGTTCATTCTGGAACGACATTCTCTACTAGTGTGTCCATATTTTCCACACGAGTAACATTCACCCTTAAAAGATACTCGGTTCTTTTCAAAAGAAGAAATAAGTTTGTCTAACCGTTCCAATACTACTCCAAGTGTATTATTTTCCTCTACTTCCACTTTTCGAGCTCTGTGTGTTGCTCGGTTATTATAAGATGCTAATTTTGCTGTTTCAAATTCTAGAGCCCTCACTAAAGCATCATTTCCTGTTCTAGGTCTCAAAATTTTCAGATGTTGAATCAGGTCGGTGTCTTTTAACCCATTAACAAAAGATTTGACACTCAATTGCTCGAGGATATCATCTGGAGCCATTGGGTAGGCTAACCGAGTCAACTTTTCTACTTCGGCCTGAAATTCTTGTAGTGATTCATTTGCCAATTGATGCCTACCTTCTAATTGGGCCTGATACAACATTTCTTAATAATCATCTCCATATCTCAACTCGAGGGATTTTATTAGAGTTATGTAATCTTCCTGCTCTTTTACTGACAATTTTTGTAACAGTTCTGCAGCTTTACCTCTGAGGGACAAAACAAGTTCTACTGCTTTCATTTTATCTGTCCAACCATTAGCTTGGGCTGCTGCTTCAAACTGTCGTTTGAATATTGGCCACGAAGAATCTCCATCAAAAGTAGGTGGCTTCGAAACTTTCTGTCTGGGGACTGGATTTGACATTCCTTTTGATTCATTTCTTTCCACTGTAGATATTCGCTTTTCTAAATTTTCTAAATCTTTCAATACCTGTGATTCACGTTCTTCTAAATTATGCAATTGCTCCTCCAGGTCTTCCTTCACATGTACTATTTCTTCAGTTATTTCACCTCTCAATTTCTCATTATCCTCCTTCCTACGTTTGTCGAGGTCTTCCAGGATTTTCTGTAATCTTTGTAATTCATCTAATTTTTCTTGCTCTCGACGTTTTTGTTTTTCTAATTTCTCCCGTTCTCGACATTTCTGCTCTTCCAATTTCTCCTGTTCTCGACGTTTCTGCTCTTCCAATTTCTCCTGTTCTCGACGTTTCTGCTCTTCCAATTTCTCCTGTTCTCGACATTTCTGTTCTTCCAATTTCTCCTGTTCTCGACGTTTCTGCTCTTCCAATTTCTCCTGTTCTCGACGTTTCTGCTCTTCCAATTTCTCCTGTTCTCGACATTTCTGTTCTTCCAATTTCTCCTGTTCTCGACGTTTCTGCTCTTCCAATTTCTCCTGTTCTCGACATTTCTGTTCTTCCAATTTCTCCTGTTGACGTTGTTCGGCGAGTTTTTGCATTAGTTTTTCCATCATCGATTCCATCTCTCTGGTTATTGGCATCCCACACTTCTGACACCAGTTGTTACGAATTCGGGTTCGCTAGGATGATTTCCAATAACTAAATTTAATTAATAAACAAATCGGTATTTATTTACAAAACAGTAATTTTAAAATAACCACACTTTTCAATAACTGTCACTACTTCAAAAACACAAGCTTCGTTCTTCTTTAATAACACGGTAGTTCACTGTAAACTAACTGTAGACTGTCCCTCGTCTCTTCTATGGTCGCTTTTATATGTCTTGTCATTTCTTCGAGAAGCTTCCAGAATGTTCTAGTCTTCGAATTAAGAGGGCGGTTACTTCAACGTTCATCGAATATTCCAGAGAACACAGAGTCGGCTTTAGACATTTTCGTAACAATATATATCTGGACTGAGTAAGTATAATGCAAATTACTTAAAGGTAGATAATAGCTATTTACCTAACAAGTGCGGAAATTAAATTTTTCCGCACGAGTCTGCCGTGTGCGGAAAAACATTTTCCGCAAGTGTTAGGTACAATAGTTTTTCTACGAGCGCTTATACGAGATCGATTAGATTTCAACACACAGATCAAATTCGATTTGATATATTCAAATAATTTCATACTAATGACATATTATGTTAATTCACATGTCGTTTCCATCGTAACGTCGTCGGTGGCGTTCGGTGCATAGAGACATATCAGTATTCAGTTTATTCTTTAATAAAAGCGTGCGGGAAAATCCCCGCTATTCCATGACCGCACGCAAACGCGTGCGGAAATGGAATAGCAGGGGTTTTTTCTGCACGCTCGTAGAAAATAGCTATTTACCAAACAAGTGCGGAAATTGCAACGCAAGCAGGAGAAATTGGAAGAGCAGAACTGTCGAGAACAGAAGAAATTGGATGAGCAGAAATGTCGCGAACGGGAGAAATTAGAGAAAGAGAAACGTTGAGAGCAAGAAAAACTAGATGAACAGAAACGTCGGGAGCAAGAATTACAAGGATTACAGAAAATCCTGGAAGATCTCGACAGAGGTAGGAAGGAGGATAATGAGAAATTGAGAGGTGAAATAACTGAAGAAATAGTACATGTGAAGGAAGACCTGGAGGAGCAATTGCATAATTTAGAAGAACGTGAATCACAGGTATTGAATGATTTAGAAAAGCGAATATCAACAATGGAAAAAAATGAATCAAAATTAATGTCAAATCAAGTCCCCAAACTGAAAGTTTCAAAGCCACCTACTTTTGATGGAGATTCTTCCTGGATTCAAACTGGCAGTTTGAAGCAGCATGCCAAGCTAATGGTTGGGCAGATAAAATGAAAGCAGTAGAACTTATTTTGTCCCACAGAGGTAAAGCTGCGGAACTGATACAAAAATTGTTAGTAAAAGAGCAGGAATATTACATAATTCTAATAAAAACCCTAGAGTTGAGATATGGAGATAATCATAAAGAAATGTTGTACCAGGCTCAATCAGAAGGTAGGCATCGAATCACTACAAGAATTTCAGGCCGAAGTAGGAAAGTTGACTCGGTTAGCCTACCCAATGGCTCCAGATGATATCCTTGAGCAATTGAGTGTCAAATCTTTCGTTGATGGGTTAAAAGACACCGAACTGATTCAATATCTGAAAATTTTGAGATCAAGAACAGGAAATGATGCTTTAGTGAGGGCTCTGGAATTTGAAACAGGAAAACTAACATCTTGTAATAACCGAGCAACACGCAGAGCTCGAAAAGTGGAAGTAGAGGAAAACAAAACACTTTGAGTAGATATATTGGAACGGTTAGACAAACTTATTTCTTCCTTTGAAAAGAACCTAGTATCTTTTAAGGGTGAATGCTACTCGTGTGGAAAATATGGACACACTAGTAGAGAATGTCGTTCCAGAATGATCAGAGGCAGAGATGATAACAGAAACAGAGGAAGATCGTCCTCACCAGCACCTAGGAGGAATCAGGAAAACTACCACCAGTCAGAGTAAAGGGACTGGAGAAGTAAAAGCCCCCAGGACCGTTTCCATTAGAGGCATTGCAGGTGGAAGCTTATCAGTTAATGGCTCAATCTCAGGACAACCTGTGAAGGTAATTGTTGATATTGGCGCTGAAGTATCATTGGTTAGGCCTGATATATTACCAACATCTAAAATTATTCCAACGAGGTACAATATAACTCTGAAGACAGCAACAGGTCAGAGGAGCTTTATTCATGGAGAAGCTGAGATTTTGTTGGAAATTGGGGGAAGATTGCAGGTCCCACACAAAGTTTTTGTAGCAGACATTACTGATGATTTTAGTTTGAGTATGGGCCTTGTGAAAAAATATGGATTAGTCTACGAGAACAATACTGGAATTATAAAGATTGGAAATAAGGAATTCATTCCAAACTATGGCTCCAATGAAAATCAAGTAAATCTGAAAACAATTCAAGCCTATAAGATACCTGCTTGCTCAGAGCATATTATCTATGTTAGACCAGAAAACGATACTGGGTGGTGTGTTGGACTCATCGAACCTAAATTAGACTGTATATTTTCAACGGCTAGGACTTTATCTCTGACGAAACGAAACATCCCCATAAGAGTAGCTAATATTACTAACGAACAGCTGAATATTGAAGAAGGAAAAACAGTGGCTACATTGGAACCAGTGTCGTGGATAGCTCGATGTGAGGAACCAGCTGATAAATAGGAAACTATGAGGAAGTATGTTGATTTCAGTAAATTGGAGACCTCATGGAAATATTTATCACCAGAACAGATAAAATTGGCTCGAAAATTTAACCACGAAGAAAGCGACCTCTTTGAAGACCAAGAACTCGAAGGAACTGGTTTAGGTGCCCACCGGATCGGCACAGGAAATAACCACCCTACACGACAAGCTCCTCGAAGACTTCCATTAGCTAAACAATCGGAAGTAGCTGAATTAATCGAATCCAAGAAGGAGAAGGGAGTCATAGAAGTACCTGTTGTTTTAGTTAAGAAGAAGGATGGGACAACGAGATTTTGTGTCGATTATCGGAAACTTAATGATGTTACAAGAAAGATAGCTATCCACTACCCAGAATAGATAACACATTAACAAAGATGGTGAGGTCGAAATGGTTTTCGACATTAGATCTAAACTGGCAAGTAAAGATCCACCCTAATGATAAAGAGAAAACAGCCTTCTTAACTGGAAGTGGATTGTACCAATTCAATGTTATACCTTTTTCGTTGTGCAATGCACCGGCAACCTTTGAACGACTCATGGAATTGGTTATGAAAGGATTAACTTTGGAAAAACTGTTTAGTATACCTAGATGATGTGATGGTTATGGGAGCATCCTTCGAAGATCACTTGAAAAATCTGAAAAAAATTTTCAACAGATTTAGGAATGCTCATTTGAAATTGAATTACAAAAAATGTTGTCTATTTCAAAATCAGGTACATTTTCTAGGACATACAATATCATCTAGCGGAATACATACATCAGAGGATACGGTCGAAGCAGTAATAGAGTGGCCAAGACCGAAAGACAAACATAAGGTTAGAAGTTTTCTATGACTATGTACCTATTATCGGAGATTTGTAGATAAGTTTGCTGATATAGCTAAACCATTACATAAACTGACGAAAAATAAAGCCACCTTCAACTGGACAAGGGAGTTTGAGGCAGCATTTCGACAACTTAAAGTTGCACTTTGCTCAAGCCATATTTTGTCGTATCTACAGACTTCGGAACTATTTATTCTAGATACTGATGCTAGCAATATGGGCATTGGGTCTGTTTTGTCACAAGTACAAGGAGGCGAAGAAAGAGTCATCGAATATTACAGCAAAACTTTCAAATCAGAAAGGATCTATTCCGTTACTCTAAAGGAATTGTTAGCTCTGATAAAATCCATAGAGCATTTTCACAAGTACCTTTATGGAAAGAGATGGATAGAAAGACTGCAACAATATGACGAGAAAAATCCATAATAATGCTTTATCCAAACGACCATTCAAAGAAGAATGTCGCCACTGCAAGAAAATTGAAATGAAAGAAGGAATAGTCGATTTAAGGAGAACTACCATCGATTTGAAAAAGGGATAGACGAATTAATTGAGGCACAGGTACAATAACCTGAAATAAAGCATCTCAGAGAATGGAAAAGACTAGGCCGTAGACCCACCAGGAAAGATATTTAAACAATGGGCGCTAAAACAAAGGCACAGAGGGCGCAATAGGATTCCTTAATTTTTGAAAATGAGTTACTCAAGAGGAAATGGGAAAGTCCGGATGGTAAAGAAATCAAAATTCTTTTAGTGGTACCAACCAGCAAAGTGCAAGAACTTCTACAGTAAATTCACGGTGGAAGCTCAGGGGCCCATTTTGGCGTGAATAAGACAACTCCTAGGCTAAGGGAAAGATTTTATTGGGTCTACTGGCGTGATGACCTAGAAGCTAGGTGCAGAAAATGTCCAACATGTGCAGCCACTAAGATACACCATTGGAAGCAAAGACTTATGCAGAAGAATTTAGACTGTACCTAAGAAAGATCCATCAGCACGTCCGGGATAAGATAGATGCTAGTCATGACAGAATGAAGACCATGTATGATTTGAGGGCAAACTCAGCTGGATTTAAAGAAGGAAATTTAGTATGGTTGTACAATCCCCAGCGAAAGAAAGGGTTATCACCTAAATTGACCGAGAATTGGGAAAAATATTGAAACAATGGTTAAAAATAACAATTTACACATTTATTATAAGAAATAACGCATGACGCACGTTTCGGTGGAACTTCACCTTCTTCAGATGCTAATGTTTAGCATCTGAAGCGAAACGTGCGTCATGCGTTATTTCTTATAATAAATGTGTAAATTGTTATTTTTAACCATTGTTTCAATATGTTTATTAATTTACACCAAGTATCGGCCCAATCAATCCAAAAATTGGGAAAAAGCCTATAAAGTCACAAAGAGGATAAATGATGTTGTCTACGGAATCCAACGCACTCCTAGGACGAAGCCTAAAGTTGTACATTTAAGTATCACGGAACACGGAGGAGGTGTACGGGTGTACCAGAAGATTTTGATCGGGACGATCAAACTTAAGAGGGAGGCAGTGTTACGAAAATGGCTAAAGCCGATTCTATGTGTTTTGAAATATTCGATGAACGTTGAAGTAACCGCGCTCTTAATTCGAAGAGTAGAACATTCTGGAAGCTTCTCGAAGGAATGACAAGACATATAAAAGCGACCAAAGAAGAGATGGGAGACAGAGACAGTCTACATCTACAGTGAGTCAGTGAATTACCGTGTGAAAAACAAGAGCGAAGCCTGTGTTTGGTCTTTGGTAGTGACCTAGTGACAGTTATTGGAAAAGTATGGTTATTTTAAAATTTACTGTTGTGTTGTAAATAAATACTGATTTGTATATTAAATTTAGTTATTGGAAATCATCCTAGCGAACCCGAATTCGTAACATTATTTTATTTCCGTTTGAAAATTTAACGTATTTATTGAAAGACCCTTTAGTGCGACAAGAAGTAAACTAATCGTCATTGTTTTCTATGCTGCGTTAGCGAGAATTACATAACCTCAAATTAATAGAATTGTCAAGTCATTAAGATAACATATCTTTTGATAACATTATACATAAATATAAGTACTTTCCTTCCAGTCCGCTGCAAGGACATTTGAAGAACATAGAAAGTATCGATTATTTGCGATTAGCCCACCCGTTACCTTCTCTTCTCTGTAATTGAATTATTGTGTTTCAATGTCTGAACCTCAGTGCAAGAAATCGAAAATGACTTCTACGAACTCCTTAGAACAGTTGAAGGCATTTACAACTGTAGTTGCTGATACTGGAGATTTTGAAGCTATGCGTAAATTTAAACCTACTGATGCAACTACCAATCCATCTTTGATGTTAGCTGCGGCTAACATTGCACAGTATAAACCATTGATTGAAAAAGCTGTTCATTATGGTAAAAAAATTGGAAACTCTGTTAATGAACAAGTTGAGAATGCCATGGATATGTTATGTGTACTGTTTGGTGTTGAAATTTTAAAAATTGTACCTGGAAGAGTTTCAACTGAAGTAGATGCTAGATTATCATTTGATAAAGAAGCTAGCATAACCAAAGCCAAAAAATTGATGCAGTTATATGCTGATGAAGGAATTGGAAAGGATCGAATACTTATTAAATTAGCTTCTACGTGGGAGGGCATACAAGCTGCTAAAGAATTAGAGGAAAAGCATGGAATTCATTGCAATTTAACATTGTTATTCAGTTTTGCACAAGCTATTGCATGTGCTGATGCTGGAGTTACTCTGATTTCCCCTTTTGTAGGAAGAATCCTCGACTGGTATGTTGCAAATACAGATAAAAAAAGTTATAAAGGAGAAGAAGATCCTGGAGTTCTTTCTGTAACTAAAATTTATAATTATTATAAGAAATATAATTATAAAACTGTTGTGATGGGTGCATCATTCAGAAATATTGATGAAATAATAGCACTTGCTGGTTGTGATTTACTAACAATTAGTCCAAAACTTTTAGCAGAACTTGAAGGAAAAACTACTTCAATTCAGAAGAAATTATCAAACGAAATAGCTGCAAAAACAAACTTAGAGAAACTAAAATTGAATGAAGCTCAATTTCGTTGGATGTTAAATGAGGACAAGATGGCGAACGACAAGTTATCTGAAGGAATAAGAAACTTTGCAGCTGATTCAGTGAAATTAGAAAAACTTATTCTGAAACTAATTGAATCTTAGAAATGAATATATATTAATTGTTACCTATGCTATATGTATGTATATATATATATATATATATATATATATATATATATATATATATATATATATATATATATATATATATATATATATATATATATATATATATATTATTTTTTTTTTTATAATGGCTTAGTTGGAATATATATGGTGAAAAGTTTTGATTTTTAGTTATTTGATGGAGAAATGATAATGGATGTATTTTTAAAATATTTATAAGAAATAGAAGTAATGTAATAGACTACTAAAATTTGTTTTCTAAACTTACTTAGCACATGATTTTTCTGATTAACTTTGTTCAAATATAAATTACGAATATTATTCTTAATCAACTGAGGACATTTCATAAATTTTAATAGTGAATGTAACAATTTAAGGGATTTTTACAAATCTTACTTATTCTTTCGCTTAATGTAGTTGGCACGTCACAATTTATTATCCATTTATTAAAATCATGAAAGCAATATTAGACTTATTTGATAAATTATTTTCAGTACCTACCAAGCGTTTACTGGAAGCTGGTATTGTAAGAAGTTGATATTTCAATTATTACTATCAGAAATCGGATGCATTATTTATGTTTAAATGTCCAAGTTAAAATTTAGAACTGCAATTGGTACTTTTGCCAAAGTTAATTTATTGTTTCCACTCTGATGTCTACACTCAATTAACATTTTAGTTGAATAAAGATTTTGCTGTGTACCATTTGATTCAAAATTGTATGAGTTCAAGCAAGTAAAAACAATATATATATATATATATATATTTATATATATATAAATATATGTATATATATATATATATATATATATATATAATATATATATATATATATATATATATATATATATATATATATATATATATATATATATATAATATATATATATATATAAATATATTTATATATAAATATATGTATATATTTATATATATATATATATATATATATATATATATATATATATATATATATATATATATATATATCGCACCCTTAGTGATACAAGGGCATAATACGAAATAGAAGTTTTGTGGGAAATCGCGTTTAAAGATTCAGGTTTCCTACATTTCAGCTTATTTTTCGTATAAAATGCTTATTTGTATTATAAATGTGAAATTCTGCTGATTTGTTCACTGATAACTACACTATAAATAGCCATGAAAATAAAATTGAATTTGAATGAATTTCAATTTTTTTTTGGATATTTCATGTGATTAAGGGTCTAATAAAAGATTTAACATAAAACAATTTATATACTATAAGGAACCAATAAGATATAATTCCTTTTAACATCGTTTCTTTTCAGCAATATAGAGATCTATTATGAATTACACCCAAAAATTTACAACATTTTGTATAATATAACGGTGCAACTACAAATTATTCCATATAACACAAAATGTTCAGAACAGAACTCTCCTGTTTTTTTCTCATAGAAAGGCACAAATACGAATTGCACAAAGCTTGAACGATCTGCCTTCGACAAGTATGGGCACGTTACTGATTGCGACCTTGTAGCTGTAAGAACGGTAGACGCGAGGGGAGAGTGTGAGAGAGGCACAAATACAGTTACCGAGTCATGATTGACATTTTTCTCGCTCTGTCAGAGCTAACCGGTAGATGATTCCATCTTGTGCCCGTATCATTTAAAATCACACTTTACAAAAATTTTGACTTGAGCCCTTATATTATTGAGGGTGCGATATATCCTTGTATTTTTTATAAAACTTAATTGTCAATAGATAAACGTCAAATACATTTGAATAATCAAAAAGTTTTGAGAAGGGCGTGAATTTCATGACTAAACGTTAACAATTAATAGAGTTGTTTTTCTAACTCAATAGGCGTGTTATTGCTAAAAAATACACATGTCATTTAAGTTTGAAAGCCCGATATTATTAATAAAGTTGACGCTTCATTACGAAATTTCTCAGAACTTTTTAAAGATCAAAATTACCTTGTTATTACAGAGTTTTAGAAAAATTGAAAATTCAAAAAACAGGCAACTATGTTTCATTGAATTTTTGCACGTGTGGCCCTCTTCAGTTATATATATATATATATATATATATATATATATATATATATATATATATATATATATATATATATATATATATATATATATATATATATATGTGTATATATATATATAATATATATATATATATATATATATATATATATATATAGAGGCGCCGACTTATGAAAAATATTGGGGGGGCCCATACTGGAGGTCTTGCCGCAAGAAATTTTCTGAATTTTAGATGAAAAATAGTGAGTTTTAAAATTTTTTAAAGCATTTTAGAGTCATATGGTCAACATTAGAACACCGAAACCTCAACTCTCGATAACTCGGCACTCCGGGAAACTAGAGAAGCCTGACACATTTTTTGGCATTGAAAAACGAAACAAAACGTAAACACGCACGGTATTTTCTTAAAATACAGAAATAATTATGCTTATAGACTATTACAGAGCAGTGAATACAAAGCTCCGAAAACACTGAAATTATATTTGAATAAAGCCTCAACTACCAAAATTAAAGTATAAAACATAAAATATTGCTGTCACACAGTATAATAGCACTTTGATTTAATAAGTGAAATAGTTAATTTCAGTTCACTTGGAATAAGGCTGAGGGTTCATTTAATGAAAACAATATCTCAAAGTTATTGCTTTGAAAATATTTAAGTATTATAATATAATAAATATAAACATATTTAAGTATTTGAAAATAACTAATACAGTAATACAGTACTAAACTAGTACTCATATTTTCAAAATGAAAGTTTGACATTATTTATGTATTTAATTATCTCTTTCATAAAGATTTTTTATATTGCTCTAAATACCAATACTAGGGCTAGAGTGTGTTAAGAAAGGTGCAAATGTCGAACGTCTGACTACATTACTGAATATTAAGTCGTTGATGACTGGTCAGATATCCGATTCATCCAAAACATCTCGGTGGGCATGAAGAACAGCCAAGTTGTTCAATCGCTTCTGTCCCATTGTTGATGGGAGATATGAATTCAGATGTCTAAGGATCCTAAATCATCGTTCTGCTGTTGCTGTCGTGATTGGAACTACTTGGAGAAGCTTAACGCACTTCACTCATTCACATAAAATTTCTCCAACTGCAGACTCTTGTGGAATGTTACATCGCGCATGTTTTTGTTTTTTATTAGCGATATCGGCTAACATATTCAAGTATAAGCGCAGTCTCTCAATGTCTAGGTCTTTTTTGAAAACTCAGTTGATTTTTCAAACTTTGTTTCACCTCTGTTTACTAATAGCAAGTGCAATGCCCTGTGTGAGTCCAGTTGATGCAAACCGCTCAGTAATGCAAGATTGCACCTTTTCAAAAACTTCAATGTAAAGAGTTTTATAGTATTCCTTCGGGGGTTTGAAAGTGTGCGGAGAGCAGGCTTCGATGTTTTCCTTCTTCTTTGGTATTATACTCGATTCCGAGGAAGCAAAAGATCACCATCTTATGAAGGTTTTTCTTTCAAATACAATTCCGAAAGTGTGCAAAACTATCAGGCCTTCCATTGCGCATACAAATCAATCCCTCATATATTTTTTTTCAGATCAGAAATATTTAGATGCGGGCATTGAATTTTTTCATTTACATCCTCTACAGGGTTCATTGCATGGCAATAAAGACGTAAAAAAAATAAGTCTTGAATTGTTACATTGACTCAAGGGTGCCTGCACATTTGTAACCCTCCATTGTTTTGTCCTCTGGAGAAAAGGAAAATGAAAAATACCAACATCATTTTGCAATTTTACAAAGCATGATATAACTAATAATTTTCTTAAATTATTGGGGGGGCTCCGCCCCCCCAAAAATTTTATTGAGGGGGCTCGGGCCCCCCAAGTCCCCTGGAGTCGGCGCCTATGTATATATATATATATATATATATACTTATATTGAATGCAAGGAGAAATATTGCTGTATATTCAGTAATTGTTGTGACTATTCATGTTTGAAGACTTGATAATGCAACAGGAACTAAACGATAGATCCAAACACAATATCTGTTGACAGAATTATACATTATAACAGAAGATAACTGTCGTATTAATATAAATATTTACATTCGGAGCCTCGGTATTAAACCATCTATAAAAATGCACCTTTGTACCCTGAAATGCAAAGATGAATATATAAGTCACATCCAACTTTTCTCAGACGTATATCTGGAGAACTTTTGGCTCTACGTGCTTTTTTTATATGGCCTTTCTATGCATAGTCAAGTAATGGATAAATCCTATTATGGGCTGAATCAGCGTAAAATAATATTTCATATTCAAGATAATTTGAAAATTTAAATTCGCAATCTGCAGTTCCAGTACAATTTTTCGAGCGGTTTATTGGGAACATCAATTTTGTATTGAAACTGCAGATTGCGCAACGCCGACCACGGACCGCTTGAAGCTGTCGGCTCTGACTGCTCAAAACGGCCCGTGTATCGACGCCCATACTTGAAGAGCAATGATATGTGGGTACTTCAAATTATACTACTTATGAAAGTGATAACTTTCTCTTATCTAAACTTATCCGTTCTATTAATCATTCATATGAAATTATGATATTAAATTTCAAATTCGCTTACAGAGCCATCTGTGACGAATAGTAAAAAATTGTTCGTACAAAACTTTTGTCGTAGAATACGAATCTTCCCTCCTTCCCCCCACACCCCATCAATGCTGAAGGAAATGGAAGAGGTTTTAACCATAGATATGCACTATATATATAAATATAAATATATATATATATATATATATATATATATATATATATATATATATATATATATATATATATATATATATATATATATATATATATATATATATATATATATATATATATATATATATATATATATATATATATATATATATAAATATATAATTATTTATTCGAATTGTTGTTGCCTGTGAACTATTTCTAATCTCTTGATCATTATTAGCAATAACAGGTTTGTTGAATCTTAAAAACTCGATTTTATTAAAAAGTTGACGTTTCGCCACGACATTCGTGGCTTTATCAAAACTTTTGATAAAGACCCCCTCGGGATTTTTGTGCACAAGATCAACAATAGGATACACAACAATAGTGATTAATCTCTATTTTTAACAAAATCGTCATACACAGCTACGGTATATGGACCTATTTACTTGAAAATCCAAACGTAAATTAACTAGATCATTCTCTGATCCTGATCCACAGTTAAGACATTGAAAATCGAAAATTTAACAATAATTCCAAAACTTTTAAACTTTAATGTAGGGCCGGGAAAAAGATAAAAACAAACTATGAAATTTTGCAACCTTTTCCGAAGTCCGGAACATTGTTAAAATTGCAATAATATTGAATTTTGCTATATGCTTGTGAAAAAAATTCCAAAAGTTCTGCAAACTTGGAGTAGTGTTAAATATATTATTTCATATCATGTATCAAATTTGCAACCAATTTAAGGGTACGGAAAATTTTTTAAATTCAAAATTAACGTTTTTTCTTTGATAAACTGATCAAAAAATTCCAAAAGTTCTGCAAACTTGATAGATACTTCGGAAAAATATACCGAACAGTTGTATAAATTTGCAACCTTTTACGTTGACCGGAAAATGTTTATTTATAATTTTTGTAATTCCTGGTAATTTTTTTGAGCAAGGTGGTTTCGAAATAATTACAAAAATTTTGAAACTTGGTTGCAAATTTAGAAAACATCTATTATGATGCATTTGCAAATTTTCAACCTTGTACGCAGTCCAGAACTTTATGCAATTTGCAAAAATATAAAAATCCAAAAATCATATTCTTGCAAATTGCATAAAGTTCCGGACCGCGTACAAGGTTGCAAATGCATCAGAATACATGTTTTCTGAAATTGCAATAAAGTTTCAAAACTTTTGTAATTATTTCGAGACCATCTTGCCCGAAAAAATGACCACGAATTAAAAAAATTATAAATATACATGTTCCAGTCAACGTAAAAGTTTGCAAATTTATACAACTGTTTGGTATATTTTGCAGAAGTATCTGTCAAGTTTGCAGAACTTTTGGAATTTATTTTGGTCAGATTATCAAAGAAAAACATTAATTTTGAATTAAAAAAATGTTCCGTAGCGTTAAATTGATTGCAAATTTGATACTTGACACGAAATAACATATTTAACACGACTCCAAGTTTGCAGAAATTTTGGAATTTTTTTTTCGCAAGGATTCAGCAAATAATCATTTACTGCATTTTTAACAGTGTTCCGGACTTCGGAAAAGGTTGCAAAATTTCATACTTTGTTCTTATCTCTTTCCCGACCCTATATTAAAGTTTGAAAACTTTTGGAATTATTGTCAATTGATTATCTCAACTGACTGGCCTACTATGGTGAACAGGTGTGTTGAAAATAAAACAAAAGAAAATAAAATTACACTAAATATATATCCTTTCTGAAATAAAAATCAATATGCATGGTTATTTGTGTAGTAAAAGCTATGTCTTTATCTATTAAATAATTTTTCAATAGATTATTATTAGATCTTAGGGAATTCATATAATGATAAACGAATCAAATTGATAAATTTGTGATTTATAGTTATAGACTATAGGCCCATGTCAAAAAATGGATGGATCATATGAACCACCAGGTGACGTATATAGGACGATATAAGAGCATAAAATAATAAGATTCAGCACTATGCCGTCACTTGTAAGCTGTCCAACTGAGTGCTGGTGAGAATTCAAAAGTGCAGGTAGAGTGAGTACTTTTTGGTCATATATTTTTGTACGGCATTTTTACCATCGATAGATCCATGAAAAATAATAAGAAAGCGCGCAGTGCCGTAAAAAGATGGTGCGCCGCAAAGTCGGTAAATTTTTTTGACTTTCAGACAATTTCCAGGGTAAATTTGGTCATTTCATTCTGTACGGCATCAGTTTCATCCTGTTTCAATACACCTTCTAATCCATTATTCCGCAACGCCGTACAAAAATCATGCGGCAAGGGAAAAAAATCGAGGGTTGCAACCCCCTCTCTTTCCGTGGTCCGGGGGTGATTTGAAACAACATAAAATTAATTTATTTTGAAAGTATTTCATGCATAGATATTTTTTTACATGCCGTACATTTTCATTGGTCCAAAGGTTTGTAGGGGAAAAAGAACTCAAGGAAAAATCCATAGAACGAAATGTAAGAAAAATCCATATAACGAAATGTAAGGTGAAATCCATGACGATATTTTTTTATACGGCATTTAGATAGTTTATTTGTACTTAATGCAATAATTTATAAAAAGATAATGCCGTACAAATCTGAAAGTTCATATTGATAAAAAATTAATAAAAATATTAAATAAATATTATTTACATATATCTCGTCATTTTCATCAGCCTAAAAGATATGGTCAGCATTAAAATGTACGGCATCATTTTTTCCTAATTTATTTATCTTAATACTATTTAAAACAAGGGAAAAATGTAGAAAATTGGTATATTTTATTGATCTATGAATATTTAAACTTTTGGAATAATATAAAAAATTCTAGTTTTTGTATTTCTCTATTTTTTTTAGAACAGTTTCTTTTAAACGGCAATACTATATCACAATTATATTTTACAATATCATGTTGAAAAAAAAGTTGCCGTACAGAGTCAAATGATTTTACAGCTGTATAAATCAAGTATACCATGAAATTAAGATAATTATTAATATACATTCAAATGAACAATAATTTTTTGACGGCATTATTTTTAATAGTACTTTTGAGTGCTAGATAATGTTTCGGAACTGAAGCCGTACTTTTTCAAATCACCCCCCGGACCACGGAAAGAGAGGGGGCTGCAACCCTCGATTTTTTTCCCTTGTCGCATGATTTTTGTACGGCGTTGCGGAATAATGGATTAGAAGCTGTATTGAAACAGTATGAAACTGATGCCGTACAGAATGAAATGACCAAATTTACCCTGGAAATTGTCAGAAAATCATGACAATTTACCGACTTTGTGGCGCACCATTTTTTACGGCACTGCGCGATTTCTTATTATTTTTCATGGATCTATCGATGGTAAAAATGCCGTACAAAAATATATGACCAAAATGTACTCACCTGCACTTTTGAATTCACACCAGCACTCAGTTGGACAGCTGACAAGTGACGGCATAGTGCTGAATCTTATTATTTTATGCTCTTATATCGTCCTATATACGTCACCTGGTGGTTCATATGACCCATTCATTTTTCGACATGGGCCTTTAGTCTATTACTGAATTAATATATACAAAATAACAATATCAGGGACCACTGTGATTGTCAAATATTAGATTCAATTATCAAATTTTCTTATAAAACTATTCTTATATTAATCATCACAACTGACAGTTTTCCACCATGAAATAATAATGATACAATGTAGAGATTCTAGTTAATTGGATTGTATCAGTATTTATCAAACATATTTTTATGGCAAATGAACATTTATTTACTTTCTGTATGTCTTTTTATTACAACAGTATTTCTTGAACATAAACAGCTACTAAAAATAAAACATTAGAATTTTTTAACACAAGACTGGAATATACAATATAAATGAATTCTAGTTGATGCATTTCAAAGAATCACTTCATCTTGTGCTTTTAGTAGACTTTTCTGTTGCATCATCCTCTACAGATATATTTTCTTTAATACCCTTATCCAGAGATAAAGTATCAGTTTCTACATTGCTTGTCTTGTCATCATCAATAAAATTTTCAGTAAATGAGCTGTCTAAGCCTCTATCAATATCGGCCAAACATGACAAAGTTTCATCTTTTTCGAATACTTCATCAATTTCATCAGTGGATGCATGAAGTTCCATTACAGGATCATCTGATGATGAATCTGTAGATGTTAGGCACTTTTGGACTTCATCAATAAGTGAACCAAAATCCTCTGAAGGAGTTGTTGCTTCACTGAGGACGATGTCATTAACTACAATTTTATCAGCATCAAGTTCATCATCTGGCTTCTTTTCATCACCATTTTCTAAAAATTCTACAGTAACTTCTGCTTCTGAATCAGTTTTCTTTTCACTTCCGACAAGTTCACAACACTCATCTACTACTTGCAAACTATCAATTGTTTTTTGTGTTTCTTCATCATCACTATTTGTATTAAATATAGTTTTCTTTCCCTGTTTACTTTTTTCAACTTTATTTTTTCCTTCCAATCGAATTTTATCTTCAACTTCACTTATTTGTTCAATTCCACTACCTTCTTCAACTTCACTTGTATGTTCAACTCTACTATCTTCTTCAACTTCACTTGTTTGTTCAACTTCACTTCCTTCTTCAACTGTGCTGCTTTCTTCAACTGTGCTGCTTTCTTCAACTATGCTGTTTTCTTTAACTTCATTTTTTTCCTTTTCATCCTGCTGTTGGGGGTTTTTAGAATTTTTTTTTTCACCAGATGGCTCTTTCAAAAAATTATTTCTTTCATCCTGACCTTTGTTAACTTCATTACATTTTTCATGAGGTCTTGCTTCACTTTCACTAGCGTGTTTAGAAATTTGCAAATCAATTTCGTTGAATTCTGATTCATTTTCAGATGATTCTATTTCCATAACTTCTCTTGGTAGTTCTTTCAATTTCTTCTTCGCAGTTTTTATTTCTACTTCATCTTCAGTTTCTTCCTCTATTGTTATCACTTTTTCATCTGCACTTTCTTCAGAATCAATTTCAATTGAGTGTTCTTCCGGCATTGAATCATTTTCATATTTAAGGGTTTTCCCATTTCTGGTATTATTTCTATCAGAAATATCTCCATCTTCATTGGTTGAATCTAAATCATCTGATATGTCATCGCCAGTAATAATAATTGTTGGAGTATCATTAAAATGAACTTTTTTCTTTTTTTTTGGTGTGACTTCCCTTAACGAAGTATCCTTCAACACAGACTCATAAGCTACTATACTATGTTCTGATTCAGTGTTATTAGCATGTGATTCTAGTTCTTCTGCCTGCGTTGGAAAGTTCATTCTTTCCACTTTAACTACAACCTCTTTTTTTCTGAATTCATCGAACATAGTGGAATCCGCAGTTAATTCTGTGTTCACCGAAAATTTTCTTTTATGTTTTTTCTCAACAATCTCCTTCTTTTTAGTTACTTTCTTCAGTTTGATTTTGATGGGCGGAGTTCTCTTTATTATACCGATAGGTGATGTGCATGATCTCTTTTTCCAAATATGTTCAGGCATATCACTGCTATTATTTTCAGATTCTTCAATTACAGTCACTTTCACATAAGGTATACAATAGTAAAACTTAGCATCTTGCCTAATTACTTCATTCACTTCAATATTTGTTTTAGATAACGGCATTAAACATAAGGCCTTAGACAAGTCAAAACCTTTTACTCTATGGGTTTGCACGTCACGTGATTTTTTCCTCAGTTTTGGTACAAATTCATTGTCTGGTGAAGCATGTTTTCTCTTTCGTGATATTTTGTGTGCAACATCATCATAATTTACTGACGATTGTTCCACATCTTCGATAGCCCTAGGTTCCTTAACTTTCTTATTTCTATTTCTTCTACTTTTCTTGGATATATTTTCATCATCAGAAATGAGTACATATTCTCTTCTTTCAATTTCATTGTTGGAAACGTCTGAATGGCTAATAGTCTCTTTTAGAAACTCACTTTCGTCCATAAGATTTTTCCTTGATTTCTTAATAGTACTGGTTTTATTGTTAGAAGAACCAGATTCGCTTTCAATGGAATGCTTGCCATCTTTGGGAGTTGAAGATGACTTCATGAATTCAGACTGTAAAAACAAAAAAAAAGTATAAGAGATCAAAAACTCAACAGATTTTCCCAACTATATATATATATACATATATATATATATATATATATATATATATATATATATATATATATATATATATATATATATATATATATACATATATATACATATATATATTATATATATATATATATATATAATATATATATATATATTAATATATATATATATTATATATATATATATACATATATATAATATACATATATATTATACATTATACATATACATATATATATATATATATATATATAATATATATATATATATATATATATATATATATGTATATTCATATATATATATATATATAAATCCTGAAATTTGGAAATGCATATGACACAAATAAAACAAAGAACAGATAATTTGAAGCAAAATAGAGTAAACATTTTTATATCATAAAAAGGTTTTCTCTTAAGCAGAACCTTGAGGATTATCATATATTTAATAGTAATATATTTCATATAATTTCGTTAATTTATTCTGGTAGCACATTTCAACTCAATTTTTCTGAGTTTATTCTAAATAGAAATGTTTAATCGTCTATGACTAAGTTAAGAAATTTTCATCAAATAATGCGAAACGATAATAATTAAAAAGCTCGTTCAGTTCAGAAGTATTTGAATATTGTTTCCAATACTTAACACCGTTTCACAAGCTTTCATTGTGTAGCAAATCAAATGTTCTCCTATATCTATATAAATATGGAAAGGATTAATAATGTTTGATCTACTATTTAACGCGAACTTGGGGTTTCCAACTAACATACGAAATTCGAAAATTCTTTTGGGATAATTTCAAATATACACGTGAAATCCATTTATTGTTAATTACCCATCAAAGCATGTTAGTAATGATTATATATACCGGGTGAATTTTTTTAGTTGAATCAGTTGAACATCTCGAAAAGGAAACATCTCACGGAAAAATGTTTCGAATGAAAAGTTGATGGCTTTTAGGCGGTCACTTATGCTGAAAACTTCCATTTCCTTCACCCTTGTGGGGGGAAGGGGTCAACTTTGAATAGGAACCTCTGTTTTTTATTGCAGATTCGTATTCTACGACAAAAAATACAAAAGTTTTGTACGGATAATTTTTTACGAATCGTCACAGATGGCTCTTAATCATTCTAATGAAATTCTGACGCGTTCTGCTGAACTGTTTGTGTTCAGTACATGCACTGTCATTGAGAATTTAATCTTGTTGTTCCATTAATTAAAAAGGATGTCTCAACTGATAAAATAAAAGACGAAATGGATCTCTTTTATTTTGAAACTAGTAGGAATTTCCTTAAAACAATTATGAAAAACTCAAAACGTCTAAATATCACCTAAATGTTCAAAATGGTGACCTTTAACTTCGATGCATTTATCGATTCGCGTTTTTAATATTTTTATGTTTTATATGTTTTTAATATTTTTATTTCTGTGATTTTTATTTTTATGTTTATTTAAATATGCTTGTTTGTGATGTTTATGAGATTTTACACTCTATTATTTGGATTATGTTGAGATTTGATTGTGTTGACTTGCTATGTAATTATTGATAGTGAATAAATTTCTATTCTATTATGAATCTACAAAAGCTGAAAGTAGGTCTGGTGCAATTTGAGCACAGGCGTTTCGGATGCGCACTATCATATCTTCAAGAGTAGTTGGCACTTCCCGAAATACTTTTTCTTTCAAGTAGCCCAACACAAAAAAATCGAGAGGGTGAGATCTGGCGATCTGGCTGGCCAGTTTACAGGACCATCTCTACTGATCCATAGGCCATTGAAATTACGGTTGAGTATTTTATTCCCCATAAACAACAACCATTCCGATTTTTTCTCCTTCAGTTAATTTATTTATTAAATCCATTTCAATGAAAGGTACTCACAACAGCCAGAACGAATATCGACATTCAAAATGCTCAATGATAGTACATTCATCGGACTACTAACAACCATAGATTAACATAGTTTAATTTGAAAACAAAATGTTGACACTAGCAAGAAACGTAAGAAATTTATTTGAATGATTAGTTAAGGTCTTTCAGACGGTGAATTCAAATTCGATTACAGAGCCATTTGTGACGATTCGTAAAAAATTGTGCTCACAAAACTTTTGTATTTTTTAAGTGATAACTTCTTATATGAGGGTAAAGCGCTTCGTAACGTAACGCCTTACGGAGCCAGTCTGTCTGGCTTCACTTTCTCTCACGCATACGGCAGCAGTAGACAGGCTCCTCCTCTCACTCTAACCCACAGCGCTAGCCGTTAGCCGTATTTCGGACAGACGCTTCCCCCTCTCTCTACTCAGTGTTTAGTGTGCAATAGACATTAACTGTTGACAGTGAGCAACGTAAAACTATCACCGTTTTTGAAAGTAATTATAAAAAATATGATGAAACAAGCAGATGATCCTCGAAACATTACGGAATCTCCTAACGAGAGGTAAGTTTAATAATATAATACGATTTAATAATAAAATAAAATTATATAAATATATATATATATATATATATATATATATATATATATATATATATATATATATATATATATATATATTAACTAATTACTACTCAAAACTTTATACTAAAGATTATATTCAAGAAACAAAGGAGATATCACACCAGCCTACTTTATACTGAAGATGTGTGCAATATCCGGACACTATACTTTCATAGTTTATGTGTACATGCCTTCAAAAACAAACTTTTCCGGAATTGTAGTTCTTTGGTATATCAAACCCGTGGGTGTACTGGTGGGTTTCTATCGACCCAAAGATTCAAGAAAAGAATTTGCCATCGATTTTTCATTCACACTTTGCCCAAAGCATGCAATCTCTTGCCAATACAGATTAGGCTTATGACTGGATTAAAAAGTTTTTCAGTTGAATCAAAAAAATTTATTTTTCGAAATTACATAGATTTTATTAAAATTTTAGAATAAGTAAAGATGATAAATTGCTGAGATTTTTTGCTCAAACATGTCTGAAAAATGTTCACATCGTTGTAAAGTGTTTTTGGAATTGCACAACACAAGTGTTCAGTCACTTAGGTGCATGAACTTAAACGTTTTCATTACTTTATTGTTCCTGACCTTATATTATAGTATTATATAATTTTTTCATGGATTGCTTCTTGTATTTACTTATAATTAATTGCCTGAATTTGTGTTGGTAATAATAATAACTGTATAAGTTGTGTAAGAATAAATAAAATAAATAAATAAAATAAATAAATAAATAAATAAATAAATAAATAAATAAAATAAATATATATATACATACAGCGTGTCCACGGATGGAGGTGCCCAAGACGAAAAACTTATTTATTCCCAATTTTAGGGAAAATTGCTATTCTTGATGAAAAGTTTTGCTTGTTCAAAAACCCTATAAAATGAAATAAAATTCAAGTTTTTCAAAACCTGCTTCATTTTATAATCCATTTTATGTGAAACCCTATGAATTTTTGCACTAAGTTCGAAAATTAAATAATAATAATCTAGTGAGTGACTTTTGCGATATTCCTAGGTAACTGTCAACTTCAATGAATAATTTTCAATTTGTCATTCTTTTTCAACTATGCCAACTCTTCAATAATAACTATATCTTGTTACGTGCTATGGTAGTGGAGCTGTTTCGTATAAATACTCAATTAATTTATACAATGAAAAATACCAAATTTACGAGGAATATATTGAAAAAATTAATTAAGATATTAGATACTCACTAGATTTTTATTACATTTTCCAACTCAGTGCAAAAATTCATATAAAATGAAACAGGTTTTGAAACACTTGAATTTTAATCCATTTTATGGGGACTTTGAACAAGCAAATCTTTTTATCAAAAATAACATTTTTCACTAAAACTGAAAATAAAAGTTTTTTCTCTTGGGCACCTCATCCGTGGACACACTGTATATATATATATATATATATATATATATATATATATATAAATATTTATATATATATATATATATATATATATATATATATATATATATATATATATATATATATATATATATATATATATATAAACTTTTTGATAATTATTAGCAATAACAGGCTTGGTGAATCTCACAAAACTCGATTTTATTAAAAAGTTGACGTTTCGCCACGACAATAATTTATAATAATTATTTTTGATAATTATTATTGCTAATAATTATCAAAAAGTTAAAAATAGTTCACAGGCAACAATTCAAAAATATATATATATATATATATATATATACCTGGTGAATGTTTTAAATTGAGTCAGTTGAAAATCTCGAACAGGAAACATCTTACGGAAAAATGTTTCCCTTAAAAAGATGATGGTTTTGAGAGGGAAGTCCACTTAGGTAAAAACTGTTCCATTTCCTTCTCCCTTGAGGGAAGGAAAGGGGTCAACTTTGAAATTTTAGATAGGAACCTTTGTTTTTTTTATTGCAAATTCGTATTCTACGGTAAAAAATACAAAAGTTTTGTACTAACAATTTTTCACGATTCCCCACAGATGGCTCTGTAATCGAATTTGAATTTACCGTCTGAATGACCTTAACTTATCCGTTCTATTAATCATTCAAATGAAATTCTGACGTTAAGGTCGTTCAGACGGTAAATTCAAATTCGATTACAGAGCCATCTGTGAGGAATCGTAAAAAATTATTCGTACAAAACTTTTGTATTTTTTGCCGTAGAGCATGAAACTGTAAGGAGTACCCATTCCCATTTCAAGTTTGAAAGTTGACCCCTTTCCCCCCACAATGGTGAAGGAGATGGAAGAGGTTTTAGCATAAGTGCACTTCCCCCATAAAACAATCAACTTTTTATTTGAAACATTTTTCCGTAGATGTTTCTTTTTCGAGATTTTCAACTGATTCAAATTAAAAAATTCACCCGGTATATATATATATATATATATATATATATATATATATATATATATATATATATATATATATATATATATATATATATATATATATATATATTATTTTTACGTTATTTTGATTAGTGATAAGCAATTTTCAGGGAAAGCAACATGAATACTATTTTTTAATGAAATACCATATCTCAAAATTTGGCTAGGATTTAGCATATAAATTTTTTCATACTATCACAAACAATTGATAGGAATTGAATTACATATTTTGTGAAGCAAATCACATAACAAGAGCATACAGATAAAACTTCATATATCATATTCCGTTTATTCAGATATAATAAACATTATATTAGATATATTAAAAACAAAAAATATTTTAAAGTAGATTGAGGACAGGTTTAGTCTTACAAATATAGTTAGTTTATTACTTACCAATTTACATGTCAAATTAGTCCTTAAATTGAAAGTTGCCTTAATTACATAGTAACAACTGGCACAAATCATAGACCATCCTTTAGCTCTTGAAGTTCGATAAAATTCAGATGATTTCGAAAATGATGAATTTTCCACTTTAAATACACTAATATTATCTTTACAAAATCTACATTTATCACTGGGTGTGGTATCCACATCAGTAATCTCACTTTTCAAAATTTCTTTTTTTGTATCGATCAACCTGGCATCAAAAATACATGTTGAGCATATTTTCAACTGTGATTTAAGTATCTGAAAAAATATAATATAATTAAATGATTATATAAATAAACTTAATGTACTATAATTTTGAAAACCTGATTTAGTTATCTATTTTGGCTAAAAAAGAACAATTTTCTGAGCTTAAAAGCTATGACAAAACATTGCTTATAACATAGGTTGTTAAATAAAAGTTTTTTTACAATAACTTTAGTTGATACCATAAATACCAATTTTTGCCGAATTTGCTGCATGAATAAATTTGAGGGGGGATTTTCTTTTTATTATAAATTCTTTATTTTCGCTATTTTCAAATAAATAATGTGTTTTTCAATTGTGCAAATAAATTTTCGCCCTGCACTTGGTTTTAATATTTTTTGATTTTAGATTCCATAGACATTTGTTTAGAAATATATTTGATAGCTAATTCTGCTACTTATCACATGACATTTTTGCTCTCCCAATATTCATAATTGGCATATAAAAATTAAGTTCGATATTCAGGTTAAAGAGACATTTTCAACTCCACATTGTGAAATTTAAAATGAGGATTCAGATTTAAAATATGTGATAACAATTGTTACCTTTGTGTGGATAATATATGTATATATATATATATATATATATATATATATATATATATATATATATATATATATATATATATATATATATATATATATATATATATATTTATATATATATATTTATATATTTATATATATATCTATATATATATTTATATATATCTCGGGATGAAAGGCAGGACCTCGTGACTTCTGGACAACGAATTTTAAAGACTGAACAGTTACAAGGTCTCGCGTTCACAATTTGCCGCGAAATAGATACGAGGTAATGTTTTATTTCATTTCAGCCATATCGGATATTTTATTTGCTTTGAATTTAATATTATACCTAGATGGCGGCACTCGTACTAATAGAAATTATACTAAAATCTCAATTTCACAAATTTTGCTAGTTACGAGGTCCTGCCTTTCAGCCCTCGATATATATATATATATATATATATATTATATATATATATATATATATATATATATATATATATATATATATATATATATATATTAATTCAAGAATAAAATATTAAATACATAAGTACTTAAAAAATTACCAATTTTCTATTCCCAAATAATCTTATCACTTAATAACATCAGTTACAATATGACTGATCTATAATAACTCTCATGTTTTGCCATATAAAAGTAAAGAATATGGGTAACTTTCGTAAAATTCATAACCTTCATAAATTGCTGCAGCAGCAAAATTACATTATATGATTGTTACACAGAATGCTAGTACAGTGTACTCACTAATAAATTATCAAGATCATCTTTAAATATTCCACAAATCATCTCCCAGAACGATCCCGAATCTTCAGGATTAATAATTTCATTTCCAGAATCGCAGATGCCACAAATTCCAGAATTCAACTCCATTTTGTATGAATGTTTTTGGCGTTTATCTTAAGAAAAAGAACTATAATTTTATACCTACAAACTGAAATTCAAATAAGCATTTTAAGAAAATAACAACAAGTTTTTAAATGATATGCTTTGATCACCTCTTCATTTTCTAGCGGGCTTCTAACTTCCATAAACAGAACACGGAAATAACAATATCAACGTCCAAGCCCAACCAAACCACAAATTTTACAAAAATTTCATATGGCGCGTAAATGACAAGATTGACATTGTTGACGTTCCAATATTTTATCACAGTAGTTTGAATTCCTCATACTTTTTCAGGTGTCCTGCACCGTTTTATTTGTAAAACGTCGTTTAACTAAACTTGGTTTATGCTGGGTTTAATAAGACGTCTTAAACGCCGTTTATATTTTGGTGCAAGCGAAAATGTCAAATTAAACTCCGTTTATCATTAAACTTAGTTGAATGCGGCTGATTTTTTAACAACGAAACAGGATATTACATGGAAATCATACTATTAATATCTTGTATTATAGAAATTTGGTTGGTCAAAAATCGACATGTTAGTTACCGGATTGTACGTCTCTTTTCACAAATTCATGTATTTTTTATGAGCAACTCTTTTAAAAACAGAAAACTTACAACGCGTCTCAAGAGCATCAATAGACCATTTCAACAAATGACAGTTTATTAATTATTCTGGATTTAAACCGCTACAACTCATATAAACCACTTCTGAGGGTAGATCGTTCCATTTATTTGAGGAACCTCAAATAGTTCGGTTAAGAAACGAATAGACCGATGTACGAAATGTTGGGATGTATTATCTGCATACCTGCACCATATGACTATTATTAGGCTCTTGCACCGTATATGATTAAACTAAGTTCAATGATAAACCGAGTTTAATTTGATATCTTCGCTTGCACCAAAATAACACCCCTTAAACCAGGTTTAGTTAAATGATGTTTTATAATAAAATGGTGCAAGAGCCTGTAAATTGTGCTCCTGTTGGAATAACGGGTGACCTATTAACCTCGCTCCTGATATTTGAATTGAGTCAACTAGATGCAAGGAGTACTCTGGTGTAGAGCTCCAAGCATGAGAGAATTATTCCAATGCTGGACATAAGTTTCATAAAACAACAAAAGCTGCCTGGCATTTTAACACGAAAAAAGAACTAATCTTCTGTACAGCTGACTTGGAAATGGTGGAGACGTGTTCACGCCAGGTTAAATTTAAATTAAAGCTGATTCCCAAAAGATGCAGCTCATTGCTTCACTTAATATTTGGGGACTTCATTTTACAAAATTTTCATTTATTCAATTTATTATGAATTACCTCTCGAATCTCGAACCGAATATATATCAACTTTTCAACACTTTTGTTGTTATTTTTCCATATTTTCAACAAAATATAGCAATGTTTTTGTTTGCAATGTTTTCTTCGTGTTTTCCAAATTTAGATATTTCCATATTTAGTTTTAATTTTGGGAAAAACATGATCATTCAGGTCTGTGATTGAAGCTCATTACATCCCTTTCAAATTCGTTTTCAATAATTTTTTTCTAGATTGACTAATTTTACAGATATGCGACTCGTAATAAGACCCAAACACAAAGCTTTTGCTTTTGGGAAAAAATTATCAATTTGCGGATTGCTATATTTCCTTAACTATTGAACCTACAGCACTTGGATTGGGCTAAAATTGTACTCCAAAGAAGTTGTTAGCATTTGAAAATCTTTAACACTACTACTTTAAGAACTAAGAGTTATGAGTGATAAAAAAACTGAGGAATGTGAGAAAATATCACTGATTTTTTATAGCAATACGTCTCGGGCACGAAGTTTTTTGGGTTGCAAATTTCAGTACGAATTACTCATGGGGCTCTTAGAATATAACCAAATCGTAGATAGGAGCGTTTGCTATGTTCCTTGTCGAAATGGACTGGGCTATTTGTCAAATCAATTATAGTCAGGTTAAATATTTTGTCACGGAACATACCCTAGAGCCTGACCACATGGCCTAGTAGCCAGGTCATAAAACGAAATATCCAGATATCCTTCCATCCTATAACCTCTAATAAATTGACTTTTATTTAGGTAGTCTCTTACTTGCTACATATAATGATGAATAAAAGTTCATGTAATTTTTGATAAATTCATTACGCTTCAGACTTTATAGTTAATATTATTTCGGAGTACTCAAACAAAATTTGAAGATAATATTGAATAAGACAAATCGTGGATCGCTAAAATGACCACGTCTAGCGAAGATGTACTTCTTCAAGTACCACAAGTGCGTTTCAAAAAAGGGGATGGCACCCTTTTTCTTATGGATCAACGTTTGATTTGGATGGTTGAAAATAGAGATACTGTAGCAGTTTCACATTCATATGCAGACATCAAGTGTAGGTTATCCATTAATGAATAGTGGACATTATATTAAAGAGCATAATGATTTTTCTATCTACTATAAAAAAATTAACTTAATTTTATCAAATTCGGTGGAAATAAGATAAAATTTATTTTTATTTAATTTATGATTAGAAATTGGAATTTTCCAGCACAAAAAATATCACCAGAAGGAAAAGCTAAGATACAGTTGCAAGTTGTTCTGCATAATGGAATATCATCAACTTTTCACTTTACAAACAAATTGGGTCTTCAAACACAACTTGCAGACAGAGATAAAGTAAAGGAAATGCTACAAACATTGCTTCCTAAATTTAAAAGAAAAGTTGGTAGTTTATTGTTTGATTAGTATATTTTTATAATTGCAATTTTTAATTTCAAGGTTGATAGAGAACTTGAAGAAAAAAATAAATTTTTATCTTCCAATCCTGCTTTATTACAATTATATAAGGACCTGGTGATGACTGAAGTTGTTACATCTGAAGAATTCTGGAATCAGCATGCTGTCAAATACACACAGAAACAGAAGCAGCAACCACAAGAGATTGGTAAATTTCATTTTACATTTTATATCTAGCTATTTCTGATAATGTTCTCATTTAGGTGTATCTGGTGCTTTCTTAGCTGATATCAAACCACAAACTGATGGTTGCAATGGACTGAAATATAATATAACTCCAGATATTATAGAATGTATTTTC
Source organism: Cynegetis impunctata (assembly GCA_030704885.1). Lineage (NCBI taxonomy): Eukaryota > Metazoa > Arthropoda > Insecta > Coleoptera > Coccinellidae > Cynegetis > Cynegetis impunctata. Next base: position 124,888 of record JARQZK010003692.1, on the reverse strand, counting down.
AAAACGTACCCAGCTGTAAAGAAAAAATATGTTGACAATGTGCCTACTAAGTTATCTGAATCACAATTTTGGACTAAATTTTTCCAATCACATTATTTTCATAGGTAGGTAGGTGAAACTTTGATATAAAATTGGAATTCAGCAGATGAAGTTCTTTTTCATAATTATTCTGAAAAAGAATTCAAGTAAAACTTCATATAGGTTTATGCTAAATGTTTAGCCAAGAAATTGACTTCAACTCGCTAGTGAATTATGGTATAGTTAATTGAAACGTTTATGAAATCAATAATCGAATACTAAACAAATGAGGCTTTATGTGAAAAATCCAGATTTGCTGAGGAGTATTTTATTATAATATAGGCATATAGATAGATAGATAGATAATCTTTATTTGTCCAGTTATACAAATAAATGTGTAGGACACGTCAATGTTAAAAATATAAAAACATATAAATATATACAATTAATATTCTAACAAGTAAATATAAAAAAACATATTGTCAAACAAACATACATATTATCATATCATCAACCTAACCCAAATCACAAATAGCAGCGGGTACATATTATCACAGTTTTATCGAAAAAAAATCACTATCTAGGAACTCTTGAAGGGTGTAAAATGCACTTTCGACTAAAAAGTTTTTGAGTTTCTCTTTCAGCTTATTCTCTGAAAGATTACGTAGATTGATTGGAAGTTTATTCCAAATTTTTTTAGTTAAGAAATCTACATTTTTTTTTTTACATTTTTTATAAAACAGTATGTAATACGTGTATATATATATATATATATATATATATATATATATATATATACATATATATATATATATATATATATATATATATATATATATATATATATATATATATATATATATATATATATATATATATATATATATATATATATATATATATATATATATATATATATATATATATATATATATATATATATATATATATATATATATATATATATATATATATATATATATATATATATATATATATATATATATATATATATATATATATATATATATATATATATATTATATATATATATATATATTATATATATATATATATATATATATATATATATATATATATATATATATATATATATATATATATATATATTATATATATATATATATATTTTATATATATATATATATATATATATATATATATATATATATATATATATATAAATATATATATATATATATATATATATAAATATATATATATATATATATATATATATATATATATATATATATATATATATATATATATATATATATATATATATATATATATATATATATATATATATATACGACAGAACGTTAAGCTTCAAAGAACACCTTATGAAGACAGCTGCAAAACTCAGAACCCGAAATAATATCCTTCAAAAGCTATGCGGCACCACATGGGGTTCCACAGCGCCCACACTCAGATCGACAGCGCTGGGCTTAGTGTACCCCGTCGCGGAATACTGTGCACTGGTGTGGATCAACAGCCCACACACCAAACGTGTTGAAGCCCAACTCAATCAAGCTATGCGTATCATATCAGGCACAATCAAGGCCACGCCCACTCATTGGCTACCCACACTGAGCCACATAGCTCCACCACAAATTCGCCGAGAACATGCTCTGGTCAGGGAGTATGAAGAAATCAACGCCGATCCTATGCTCCGCTCCCACGTTGGAATAACCGGCAGAACCATAAATAGGCTACGCTCACGAAAACCCCCTCTGAAAACGGCAGAAACTCTTATTGAAGAAAACTTCAACATAATTGAGCGGTGGAAAGAAGACTGGGAGAAGAAGGCCACGCTTGCTAACCGGAATATGCCATGCGTTACAAGCAAGCCAGAAGGTTTTGATCAACCAAGACGAATCTGGACAGCACTTAATAGAATAAGGACGAATTGCGGCAGGTGCTCCGACTCACTTTTCAGGTGGGGAAAAATACCTTCCCCAAATTGTGACTGCGGCGCTGAAAGACAAACTATTAAACACCTGGTAGAGGACTGTCCAATTAGTTCCTACAGTGGCAACCCATCCGACTTCCTGATTGCGACAAGAGAGTCAATAGAATATATTTGTAATCTTAGTGTTTGTTTGTGAAATTTTCGTTTTTGTTATTTTTGTTATATATATACTTACCTGTGATGTAGCCATACGCTAAATAAATATATATATATATATATATATATATATATATATATATATATATATATATATATATATATATATATATATATATACCGGGTGTAAATGAGTGATGGGCCACCCCTATAACTTTTTATTGGATTCTTCAATTTTATTGAAATTTGGTTTATCTCAGACATAATTTTGAATCTTTTCACATACAAAATCAGTATGGCTGACTTCCGGTTTCACAGAAAACGATATAAAAATTTAATATATATTATATATATATATATATATTTATATGTAAATATATATATATATATATATATATATATATATATATATATATATATATATATATATATATACCGGGTGTAAATGAGTGATGGGCCACCCCTATAACTTTTTATTGGACTCTTCAATTTTATTGAAATTTGGTTTATCTCAGACATAATTTTGAATCTTTTCACATACAAAATCAGTATGGCTGACTTCCGGTTTCACAGAAAACGATATAAAAATTTAAATGGAACACCCTATATATTTTTACATATTTTAATTCTAAAGCTTCGAATACATACATTCCATCTGTCAAATGTCAATTCTAGCGCCGTTTCAATTTTGTTTTCCATTTGGTTTTTTTCATCGTAGATGGCTGCGACGTCGTCTAAATCATAGATAATTGATTTAAAATATCGCCCAAAGTAATAATTTTTTAATAAGTAATAAGTTTGTTAACGATGAAATTCTTTTTCGAACCAAAACTCAGTTTTTTAAATAGAAACATACATGGGCCACCCTGTATATCAAAAAGCTCCTTTAAAGTAAAGTAAATTAAATATATTTTTCATGTCAATCTCACATAGGTGTTACATTCGTCAGATACAATATAATAAAATAAAATGAAAATCGTTTGAGGTCATGTTTCGATACATACAAGGACTCAAAGATATAGTTTCTATAATGAAACATTACAATACACATTAAAAGAAAAGATGAAAACTTAGAGTTTCATGTCATGTTAAAATTAGATATTACGATACATATTAAAATTAGTTAAAAACAGAGGCCAGGTACTCTTGAGCATCATAAAAAGCCCCCTTGATTAGCAGGGTTTTCATCTGCTTCTTGAAGTTATCCATTGGTAGGATCTTCAATTCATTTGGGATCTTATTGTAGAAATGGATTGCGATGTAGTCCACTCTCCTTTGGCATTTTGATAGTCTACAGTGCATAGGAACCAGATTTGATTTATTTCGAGTGTCGTAGTCATGTTGTTGTTCGTAACTATCGTACTGAGATTCATTGCTCTTTACCAGTAACAGGTTCTGGAGTACGCCAATTTGTAAGGTTTCTGGTTCTGACCATTTATTTCCCATTTGGACCCTTTGTTGTCTGTCTCTTAGGTATGAGGCAATTGAGCCTACACTTGACTCTGAGAATCCATGTTTTTCCAGTTTACCTGTAAGTATCGTGTGGATGACGCAGTCGAAGGCTTTACTTAAATCGCAGAATTTGGCTTTAAGGTACTTTTTATCTTCAAACGCATCCATGATATCATGTATCATGTCCAAGATGCCGCCTGTGGTATTTCTGCCTTTTCTAAAGCCATATTGAGATTGACTGTACAAGTTTGCATGCTCAAAATAGTTCGTTATCTGCATTGCCATTGCTGTTTCAAATATCTTCGATATTACTGGCAGCAGAGATATCGGTCTATAATTATTTGGATCATTATGATTACCTTTTTGTGTATAGGAATCACTACTGCTATCTTTAGGCTATTTGGGAACACTGATTTTTCGATTGCCTCATTTATAAGCTTAGTTAAGGGTATATATAGCAGGTTCCTGATTGTTTTTATCATCTCAACAGTTAGTCCATATATATCTGCTGATTATTCTGGTATTCTTAAGATCCCCCATAATGTATAATATATTCTTAAGATCCCCCATAATGTCTCTGATCTCTACATAGGTTACCTTTCTAAAGTTGAATTTTTGGGCATTATTCTTGCTTGGAACTAGATCACCAGGATCAATGTTAGAGTCTATTTCAAATTCCTTCAAAATGATTCACACATCAGTTTTCTCAATTCCTAAATAACGAAGTAATTATTAAAAATCTTATTCTTATTAGTTCCCTTTGCTCCTGAGACCGACCCTGTTTACGAAATATGAAAAAATTTTTGACAGATGGAATGTATGTATTTGAAGCCTCAGAATTGAAATATGTAAAAATATACAGGATGTTCCATTTGAATTTTTAATTTTTATATCGTTTTCTGTGAAACCGGAAGTCAGCCATATTGATTTTGTATGTGAAAAAACCCAAACTTCAATAAAATCGAAGAATCCAGTAAAAAGTTATAGGGGTGGCCCATCACTCATTTACACCCGGTATATATATATATATATATATATATATATATATATATATATACATATACATATACATATACATATACATATACATATACATATACATATACATATACATATACATATACATATACATATACATATACATATACATATACATATACATATACATTATACATATACATATACATATACATATACATATACATATACATATACATTATACATATACATATACATATACATATACATATTCACATGCACATACACATACACATCACATACACATAGATAGATATATATATATATATATATATATATATATATATATATATATATATATATATATATATATATATATATATATATATATATATATATATATATATATATATATATATATATACCTGTGATTTGTCTATTTTAAGTTGAAAACTATTTCTATCTATGTTTTCATTGAAAAAAAAATTGACTTAATTTCTTTGAATTCCATTGGAAAATGATAACATAGATGTCTAAGTTAAATTTGATGTAATTTTGTGATCGTACTCATTCATATTCTCAAACCTTGTGTTCCGATTATATACACTTTAGTTGAAGTTACGGTTTACATGATCCTAAATAGCACTATTACTTGCTTCATTTGTTATGCTTCCCTTCCCTATTCAAATCACTCCTTACAAATTTGTTAATTGGGCCTGTCGTACAAAATGTAGATGCATGGATAAGTTGTATAGGAACCTAATTACTTTTATACGATAATTAAAATTTCAATTACTTAAATTAAATATTTTGATCTATCATCTGTTAAGTTCTTGGGGATCTATTTGGATACAGAGTTGAAGTGGGACGTGCATGTGGAGGATGTATGTAAGAGACTTAGAAGAAGCGTGTTCGTTTTGCGGGGCCTACGTGGATGTGTGTCGGAGTAGACAATAAGAACTGCCTATTTTGCGATTTTCCACAGTGTTATGTCATATGGCGTCATCGCATGGGGCCGCTCCTCTCATGCCAGTAGAGTCTTCAAGCTGCAGCGAAGAGTGGCCAGACTGATGGGTGGATTGGCATACAGGGAGGACTGCAGAGGTGCTTTCGTTGAGATGGGGATTCTTACTTTTCCTTCACTGTATGTGTTAGAGTGTCTGTTATTTGTAAAACAAAAAATAACCTCGTTACACACCAGGATGTACACGAACATGACACAAGAATCAGGGCGGACTATGTCCCGGTACATTGCAGACTGGGAAAGAGCAGATCGGAATTCCTGGCTGTAAAATTATATGATAATCTTCCACAGGCAGTGAAGGATTGACCCTTGTTGAAATTTAAATCAACTGTTAAATCTTTTTTGATAGGTAAAGCACTTTACGACACTTATGATTTCTTTGGGTTCAATTTTAATGATTTTAATGTGTGAAATTTGCTTTAATAATGTGACTATTGTTGTAATGTAATGTTTTATGTATGTATATATTAGTGACATCATGTTCTGAATATTTTAGCTAGAATTTTTTTATATTTACAATTATTTTATGGATACTTGACGTGTGTACTAAATTCTGATGTTTTTTTCCTGGCACTAAATAAATTTCTATTTCTAAAATCAATCGATTTAATGAATTATATTCAATTCCAGGGATAGAAAATATGCAGAAAGTAAAGACATATTTACAGAATGTGGTAAAATAGATGACCAGGAAATGAAAAGAGATATTCAGAAGGGAGTTGATGATCCTTTAGTTAATATAACAGAATTCGAAGATAAAACTTTGGATGAAGGTTATGGAACCTCTACTGAGAAAGTAACAGTTAACACAGGCACTGTTAGTCAGGCCATGATTAAACGTTTCAATCAGCATTCGATTATGGTAAAAAAATATAGAGGTTATTTCACATAAAATAATTAATCATCACATGACTTAATTTATTATATTTTGTAAATATGGATATGAGAGCCAAAATTGCAATTTTACTTATTTTTTACACTTTCGTTAACAAAATCTGAAGAAGTACAAAATGTTCATATATGCATGGATAACTTGACGATAATTATCTATTTTCAGGTGTTAAAGGCAAATAAAAACAAGGCGGATGACTCGAGTTTACCGAATAGTATGGAAAACTATAACTCAAATTCTAAGGAATCGAATGGCATAATTAGCAGCAATAAAGAAAGTACAGTTGATGAGCCAGTTAAAAAGAAGCAGAGGATAATAGAAAAAATCACATACGACGATTTAGACTCAAGTGATAATAATAAAAATAAATCTTCTGTTCAACTCAATTTATCAAAGGTAATTTATTAATTGAATTAAAGATGGGCGGGGTACGTGACTAAAGTTGAAATTATGATTCTCATTATTTGATTAGTGCCATAGTTTGAGATTTTGCATATTTGTGTGCTTTCATCTTTTCAACAAAATTTTAGAAATAGTAAAAGATAAAAATTGCCAAGAAATTATAGAAATGTTGCATATTAAAAAAAAATGCAAGTTAGGTCATCAGTGGCGTAGATACCTTTTTGGGATGGATATAAATTAGTGTAAAATTCCATAAGTTTTTCTTCTAAAGTTCTATTTTTGTCGATAAAAATAATCTTTCATGTAGTACAAAATAAGCAGAAAAATTGAATTAAATTGCAAAAAATTTAAATTAATTGAGTTGGAAAAAATTAATCAATTAATTAATTTATCATTAATAACGAACGGCAACCCTGTGAAAGGCTATGGTTTACATGTGTTAGAATTAGTTCGAAAGCGGTGAAAATAAGTTGAATTAAATTATAACAAGAAGCATGTGTTGTAATTAAGCAGTGTCCAGTCGCGTTCGAGTTAAAATCCACATGAAAAGTGTTGAAAATCAATACAAATCTACATTTGTTTACTTTTATTCAGTAATGTCGAGTGTTAATAAGATACTTTGCGTTGCCAGATCTAATTAAAGTGATTTCCTGGTATTTGTCAGGCATGGTTGAAACTAGGAAGTGAAGACTCTTGTGCAATATGCACTGAGGACATTGTTGATCGAGAATTTTTCGAATGCGATTCAGGCAAATCTCATAAAACTTGTGCTGCTTTAACATCCTCGGAACTCCGAGTGATGCCACTACAAAAGCGAGTGTTGATGTTTATATGTGACTCATGTAAGAAAATCTTGAGAAAAATGCCAGTGATCATAGGCATGATAGAGGGTTTGAGGGAGGATGTCTCGTATCTCAAAATCAAATTTGAAGCTGATAATAGCCCCAAGTCGATGCTTCAAAATAAAACATATGCAACGATGGTGTCAGGTGCTGAACACAAAACAGAAAATATACCTAGCATGATTCTAAAACTTAAAAGGAAACAAAACTCTCAAAAGATCCAAGCAGACTTGCACAGGAGTATAAAGCCTTCAGCAATTCATGTTGGAGTTAGAAATACCAAGGAAATTAATGATTAATGGGAGTATTATCGTGAAATGTGGAACAAAAGATGAAATAGAAAAGCTTCAAAAGGAGGCACAGAGGTAATGAGCAGTGATTATGAGGTGCATATGACGAAGCTTGAAAATAGTCGATGTATCAACGAGAAATTCTGAAACATCTTTGGATCAGATAGTACATGACCTTAGAAGTCAGAATTCTTTTATTCTCGTAGTGACCACCTCAAGGCGGTACATGTAAGAGACCATAAATTGAAAAACAAGAGAACAATTTTTCTGGAGTGTTCTCCTGAGCTATTTCATAAATGTGTCAGTGAGAAAAGAGTTTATATGCAATGGCAGAGTTGTAGAATGTTAGAGGATATTTCAGTCCTAAGATGCTACAAATGTCAGGTCTTCAGCCACAAAGGTATTAACTGTAGTAATCAATTGATATGTGGGTACTGCATGGGTTGTCATGATACTAAACAGTGTTCTAAATCTTTTAAGAAGTGTGCAAACTGTACTTCCGCTAATAGGTATAATAAAAGTTATGATGTATATCATGAAGTCAACGATCCTCTGTGTCCATTTTATAGGCACATGCTGGATGTACTACGTGATAAAATTGATTATAGGAAACATAAATGGCAGCATATCATACATAGAAGACTTTTTTTTTTGAAAATGTATATGCAGATACGGACATTGAAGGGGACAATATGTGTGGTGATTTTCATATGTCTAGATTCAGCCACGCAAATATTGGAATTACGCAGTTGGGAAACCTTGTGGAAATTCTCCTATTTGTTCTTGTAAAGCTTCGTATTGAGCTTATGATAAATGATATTAATGCTGGATCCAATTGATGATTTTATCTTAAATGAAGAGCAGTCGTTTAGTGAATTGGAGGATATCAATAAGTGTGGACACGCTATGGGTTCCGCTATTTTTGTCTTGCATGTCAATATAAGAAGTATCAAAAAAAATATAGAAAGATTAGAAATTTTAATTAATAGCTTATCATGTAAACCAGACATTAATATATGTTCCGAGGCATGGTTGAAAGAGAAAAATCATTTGTACATATACCCGGATATGATCATCATAACAGCAGTATGATAAATAGATGAGATGGTGTGATGCTATATGTGAGGAATACATTCATTTATAGTTTGGTTTTTGAACAGTTTGATAAATTGAAAATAATGAGCATTCTATTCGAAATGAGTGATGACTACCACGAAAAAGATTTCACTAGGGACCTGAAAAACTTCATGAAGGCAAGTGAAAATGTAAATAATCATATTGTTATGGGTGACGTTAATATTGACTTGATTGGTTTTGATAAAACAGCAGAAGAATACTTTTACTTTCTCATGCAAAACGGTTATATGTCCATGATAAATACTGTTACACGTCCAAATGATAATAGTGGGGGAACATGTATTGACCACATTTTTGTAAGGAGTAAGATTAGCAAAATTAATGATTTGGCGTTTAAACAGAAACCGAAAAATCAGATACTTAGGAAGTATTCGATCACAACAGCTATAGTAAACTCAGTAAATCATAAACAAAAACTGTATAAGGAGTGGAAGGGCCAGAAAGACAATCTTTTTAAGAAGGAACTATATCTGCTATACGAAAAAATCCTAAAACGCTTAATACAAGTTGCAAAGGATAAACATGAACGAAAGAACATGGAAGGAGCAGACTCTAGGAAAATGTGGAACTATATACATAAGAAATTCAATTTGAAGAAGAAAGACTCGCATATCTAGCGGATAAAAATTGATGATAATGTTATCACGGATGATAAGTCAATAGATGATCACTTTAACATTTGATACAGCACTGTTGCAACAAACCTTTAATGAAGGTGCCTGCGCCTGTTCGCCACTTTGAAATACCGCAAATACAATTCAACCAACACACGTTATTTCTGACTCCGTCAAATAAGGATGAGGTCTATGCAGAAATAAACGACTTAAAGAATAAAGCAGGAGCTAATGATTCTATACATGCTTCGATTCTAAAACTTGCCTCACCCTATATATCTGAAGTATTTGCAACAATTGTTAGCAGGTTTATTTCTCAGGGAATATAGCCGGTAAGACTCAAATCTGCAGAGGTATGTCCGATACATAAAAAAGGCCAAAGAAATTTATTAGACAACTACAGACCAATTTCACTTATATCTAATGTGGCGAAGATTTTTGAGAGGATTATATTTAATAGACTGTACAACTTTGTTACCAAGCATAATATAATAAATAAAAATCAGTTTAGTTTTGTGAAAGGAAATAGTACTGATGATGCAATAGCAAAGGTTAGTGAGTTCCTTTATAATAATCTAGCCAAGAGCACACCTTGTGTGGTTGCATTTCTGGACTATTCCAAGGCTTTTAATACGGTTGACCATCAGATTTTACTAAGCAAATTATATAACATGGGAGTGAGAGGAATATGCCTGAAATTAATTGAAAGCTACTTTCATGATAGAACTCAGTAGGATAAATGGAACCAGAAGTGATACTGCCCTGACTAATGTAGGAGTGCCACAAGGTTCAATTTTAGGGCCAATGCTTTTTATTCTTTACATAAATGATTTGCTTAATATACACACAGAGCTTATAAATTATGCTGATGATATTGCAGTTCCCTTGGGTGGAGGAACTTGGGATGTCGTGGCTGTGAAGCTGAGCAGTAAACTTGATCAAATATTTTCATGGTTGTACCAAAATAAATTAATATTGAACATCAAAAAGTCTGTATTTATTACATTTGGAAGCTACTGTGATTCGATTGCAGCTAATATTGATGTAACAATAAATGATACAGCATTGAGAAGAGTTGAGTCAAGCAAGTATTTGGGAATCTTATATGACCAACGTATGAAATGGAATGTACATGTGGCAACAATAGTAAAGAAGTCTAAATACTTGATATATATTTTCTATAGGCTCAAAGAAATGATGTCAAAAAAACAACTACTCCAGGTCTATTATGGACTGTTCCATAGTTTGGCTGTTTATGAGGCTATTGGCTGGGGAGGTCTATATGACTCTGCACTGGATCCGCTTGATAGATTACAAAAAAGAATACTTATTTTAATTATAGGAGTAAGAGAAAGGTGTCATGGATAGACCTCTTGGTATTCGTCAATCCTGTTCATTGAAGTCAATATACTGAACTAAAGAATGCAGTACGGGGGTAACCAGATATAAAAGCTTACAGACTACTTTACATGGATTGTGCATCGGTCAAAGGAGCTATGTGTACTATGCCAGAAAGTACTTCAATTTGTTGTCGAATGAATTGAAAGTTTTGAATCTTTCAAAAGGTGTGGTGCGGAGGAGGTTAAGGAGCGCTGTCTGTAACTATCACATAAAATGAAAGTGTGTGTGTGATTTAATTGAGTGTAAAAATTGTGTTTCATTTAATTTCTTCTTTTTTGTTTTTTGAATTGCTTTCATTATGGATCTTATTTTTGATATTTAGGAAATTATTGTTTTTTTTTCTAACCTATGCACTGGCAATATTCCCTGCTATAGGTCCTTTCTTTTTGTAAAAGGAAATTTTTGGAATAAATATTATTATTATAATTAATTTAAAATTACTAAAAAATTGAATTAAAAATAATAATTGGATAATAATATTAATAATAATAATAATAATATTTATTGTCTCATAAAATTTTAACACAGCTATAAATGTAACAAAAATGGAAAACATGTCAGCAGATACATTCTGTTCTTGATTTATCCATGGGGAACATCATAAGGCTAACCGAATGTTAGTCCCACGTTTATAGTATTCCAGATACTCTTCCATGTTATAGGGTTCCATATTGACTAGAAAGGAGTTAGATAGATAGATATATATTTATTCACTGAAATTTTCAACATTGCGTTACATTAATTAGTTAATCTAGTGAGACAAGAAAGATTAATAAAGATTGTACACCTAGTTAACTGAATAACTGTGTGTGTACATTACAGTCAACAAGTTCACTAATAATTACTTCTACAAATAAAAGTCTTTACAGTTATAAAGATGGTATGTAAAAAAATATGTAAAAAGTTATGAAGTGAAACATTTGAATTTATCTAAGTTCTTATGAATATAACAACGGCAACATTTGCCGAATCTTGTCCCATTCCTGATTTTCCTAATGTCAAGCGGGATAGTGTTTTTGTGTTTTTTGTGGCTAGATATTCAAAAGATCTATGACTAATATTTTTATTTCTAATAAGAACTTTCACATGCATGTTCGTCACACCTCTCGTGGGATAATTATGTTTTAAATAATTTTCCATACCTTCCATTTTATGCATGTATTTGCAAGTATGCAATATATAAAGAGAACGAACATCAAACACGTCCTGCGAGTACAACAATTCCGTTGAATACCTTTTCTTTTTTCCATAAATAACTTTTAGAATGAAGTTTTGTGCAACGCTCAGTGGTCGAAGAAGGTTATGATATATGCCACCCCATATCACCAATCCATAGCCTATCAGAGACTCCACTAGAGATTTATATATGGTTAGCAGGAGCTTTTTACCCAAAATATCTCTCAATATATAAAATCTAGAAATAAGTTTTCTAATATTGTTTGTCAAGCGTTCGATGTGTTGATTGAATTTTAAATACTTATCCACGATCACACCATGGTATTTAGTGGATGAAACTTTCCTAATTATGGTCGAGTCAAATGTAATATTGTTGAAATCAGGGCGATTTGCTCAGGTAATGGAAAATGCTATATAATGTGTTTTATCAACGTTGAGAGTGAGTTTACTGGAGTCCAGCCAATTTTTTATTATAGTTAGCCCTTTTTCCGCCAGTTGTTTCTCTCGTGACCAGGAATGTGCAGCGAATATTATTAAGTAAATACTTCCCTTAAATTGCCTGCCGCTATCAAGTAAACTCTGGAGGTGTTTGGATAAAACATTGAATATTTTGATACACATATATAGTGGATTATTCTGTGACCATATTAGGGGCTAATGTATTGATTGACTCTTCTTGTGTTGTTGAGGTTTTTGTAGCTTTCAAAGAGTTCCTTGTTGTCTTTCAGAAACTTAACGATATGATATATGTATAACCCTGTTAGAGTTTGAAAATTGTTTGAGCAAAAAATGCCCCTGCAAGACTCTATATTTCATTCCAAGCATGGATCTGAGTATCATTTTCTGCTTTATAAATAAGCGTGCAGCATGAGAGCTATTACGTGTGAGCTTCACGTACCGTTCAGAAGAACTAGGAGTGTCAACTTATTCGCGTACCCCGTCTGTCGTACTAACTTAACTATATGATTAATGCACCTATTAATAGAATGTTGGGTTATGGTAATCGCTATTTAAACGGAGACTTATGTTTTTGTACCTCACTAAAGCAGTTTCGCTATGAGGTAAATGCTATGTTAATCTAGATTTAAGATTTTTATCTTTTGTATTTTTCTTTGTGAATGGGCTTCCCGTTGATAAATAAATTACCCCAGAATATTATAGCATACGAGATAATTGACTGAAAATTTGAAAAGTATATGACTTTCTGTGTTTCCAAGTATACAAATCTTCTGAGAACATTCATTGTATATATAACTGAGTTTAGTTTCCTATCTATGAACTTTTTTTTGTCATAATCGTTTATTTAAGTACCATAATTACATTATATAACATAAAGTGAACAAGGAAAATTCTTTAATAGTTTAAAAAATTATCAAACAACTTTCCAAGGAAGCTGGTTATACGTATTCAGCAACGCAAAATCTGCATTCACAATCGTGGTCAGTAACACTGTCTGGATAACAATCCAGAGCGCCATCCCACCAAAGATATTGGGAAACAACAATATTCCCAATATCTTTGGTGGGATGGCGCTCTGGATTGTTATCCAGACGGTGTTACTGACCACGATTTGTATTGGGGAACAATTAAAAATTTGTTAATTCACTCCGAGTCAAATAAGCTGCACTGATGAGATCTAATAAGATCGAAACAGCTGTATGCAGATTTTGAGTCGGGGTGACTTGACAATTTCTATAATTCACCGTTCGATTGTGAATGCAGATTTTGCGTTGCTGAATACGTATAACTAGCTTCCATGGAAAGTTGTTTTATAATTTTTTAAACTATTGAAGAATTTTCCTTGTTCACTTTATGTAATGTATGAAATTGACCATGTTCGACAAGTATGTTTTTCATGATTTGAACATTATATAACCTCATGTCTAAATGAGTTTACTTTGAAAAATATTAATATTAGTGACAAGAAGTGTCCTAAGTCGTGGCCCACTTTACAGTCATGAACTTAATAAATATTACATATGAGTTTTGACTCGAAATCGCTGTCCTATTGACAGGAATAAAAATCTTGGTCTTGATCCTGGTCTTCTCGGAGTATCATCCTGGGTCTCTTGTGTTTCCACGGTCTGTCTTCATCATATTCTCCAAGTCTGGTGACGAGGGGGTTCGGATTTGTTGGCAAGTCAGCATACATTTTGACTGCCGTCGCTCTGATGAACTCGATTACACTCGGCATTTCCAAGTCTCGGTGAATCTGGGAGTTATCTATGGACTTTATATGTTGGTTCCATTTAAGGTTAGAATCAATAAATACACCACGAAATTTAGTAGACTCCGAAACAGTTACTTCATTTTGATATATGGTGATCTTCTGTGGGGAGGTTCCACGCAAATAGAACTTGCGTGGAACAATACACATTCCGTTTTCTTGTTATTCAATGTCAAATTGTTCAGCAAGCAACATTTGTTGACTTCATTATATTATTTATATTGGTATCATCTGCATAAAGTGTCAATTGCAGTGGCTGTATTCTGAGCAGCAAATTGATATTCGGATCCAGCTCTTTTAATGAATTTTTAGGCTGAACATCGCCTCTACGAGTTATTCCTATATTTTACGAAGCTCATATTTTGATACCTACTCTACATTAAAAAATATTCGAAATATTAAATATTGATTGAAAATCTTCTATAAGTAAAAGTCACGCTCCTCGAATGTAAACAGGAATTTGATCGGTCACTAGGACCAAAAAACGTGTTTAGAAGAGCTTTATGGCTGAAATGGAAAATTTTATTTGCGAAGGAAAAAGTCAACCAAAACCTCCTCGCACTACTCCTCTTTCTAAATTTTATACTACACTACGAAACAAAAGTGTTCGTGATTTATATATAATACTACACTATTAAGCAAAAGGTCGAGCAGTTTTGTTTAATAGTAGGTACCTATAGTACACAATTTAGAAAGAGAAGTGCGAGGAGATTTTGGTTGACTTCTTCCTTTCGAAATAAAAAATTTCCATTAGAGCCATTTAAACTTTTTTAAACATGTTTTTTGCTCTTAGTGACCGATTCAACTTATTAATTAAACATTGAATAAAATATGCTAAAAACTACTAGTTACTTCACTCAAAATTAGAAAAACGATTCAATTTCTTGATTTATTATAATGTTAAAATTATGAGTAAGGTAATTTTCATTCTGACCTTGTTACAGAATAAACTATTACATGTGCTCGATGTGTCGATAATTATAGCGAGCGTCCTTTTCGTGGCTCCTGATAGGTCGGCCTGATCGAACCGCGGAAATTATACAAGACTCAATTACACAGTCGTCACAAAAACATATCTAGATGATTTTTATATAATTGTACATACGTAATGCCAAAAAAAGTGCTAGTGATTAATAAATGTCATGTATACTTAAATATGTAGATACCTACGAAGACTTTTATTCAATTTTCTTATAATTTTCATAGGCTTATCGGGGGATTGATACTTCCTACCACCCTGTCTACGCCACTGAATGTCATAAATGATAGAACTGATATAAAACATTTAAGTATAATATACACAGATTTATTTTTTCTAACAAAATCTGAATCAAAACACCACAATTAATCCAACAAGCTCAAGCACAAACAACCCAATTTCTTCTATAACAACCACTCAACTAACCACCCATTTCTCTACTAGACCAACTTCAAATACAAATTTAATTTTTTCCACACCATCCACATCTTGAGAACATCCAACCAACCATCAATCACATCTACAACATTCATTTTTCTAGAATAGGTCTATTTTTGAATATATTGGAAATTATGTCCAAAATTTTCATTTAAAGACAAATCTTTAAATCAAATAATTAATACCTGTTTTGTACATTGCGTGGTTTCCTTTACCTACAAATATTAGCAGACCTGACATTGGACTGAATAGCACATAATTAGGAACTAAATAGGACCGCAGTCGCAAAAAGTTTAATAAAACATAGTTGTCTGTTTTTGACTTTTTAAATTTTTCAAAATTTATTAACGTCAATGTAAAAGTTCAATCTTTCAAATGTTTTGAGAAAGTCACGACATTCACTGTTTTAAAGTCGGTTTGCACAAGAGCATCAAAATTACCTACAATTTAGCATGACAGCGTGTTGTCAAAAAACTGCATGAGTTCATTTTCATATTTGGCAAAAAAACCCGACCGAATGCAGTTTTTTAAAGACAGCACACTGGAATGCAAAATTATCCGGTTATTTTGATGCACGAGTGTAATTTGGGGGAATATTTCCCTCCTGTCAAAAATCCCTAGTAAATGGAATGCAATTATCGAAAATTACAGCGAATATTTCCCTCCTGTCAAAAATCCCTTGTAACTGGAATGTAATTATCGAAAATTACAGCGAATATTTCCCTCCTTTCAAAAATCCCTTGTAAATATAATGCAATTATCGAAAATTACAGCGATAATTGCATTGTAGAAAGCGAAAGAGCCCTGCGATAATTGCATTGTGGACCGATAATTGCATAGTAACATAGTTCATATTACGTTTTTTGATGACAAGTTGAGAATTTATGAATTACTAACGTCAGTTTGACAAGTTGAAAGTTTATTCGGGAAATATTCCCCCAAATTACACTCGTGCATCAAAATAACCGGATAATTTCGCATTCCATCGTGTTGTCTTCAAAAAACTGCATTCGGTCATTTTCATATTTTGAGAAAGAGCCCTCCACCTTCGGTGTCGGGCTCTTTCTCCAAAAATGAAAATGAACTCATGCAGTTTTTTGACAACACGCTGTCATGCAAAATTATCGGTAATTTTGATGCACTTGTGCAATTACTTACGAATATTTCCCTCCTGTCAAAAATCCCTTGTAAATGGAATGCAATTATCGAAAATTACAGCGATAATTGCATTGTAGAAAGCGAAAGAGCCCTGCGATAATTGCATTGTAGACCGATAATTGCATAGTAGCATAGTTCATATTACGGTTATTGATGACAAGACGAGAATTTATGAATTACTAACGTCAGTTTGACAAGTTGAAAGTTTATTCGGGAAATATTCCCCCAAATTACACTCGTGCATCAAAATAACCGGATAATTTCGCATTCCAGCGTGTTGTCTTTAAAAAACTGCATTCGGTCATTTTCATATTTTGGAAAAAGAGCCCTCCACCTTCGGTGTCGGGCTCTTTCTCCAAAAATGAAAATGAACTCATGCAGTTTTTTGACAACACGCTGTCATGCAAAATTATCGGTAATTTTGATGCACTTGTGCAATTACTTACGATAACTGCATTGTAGAAAGCGAAAGAGCCCTGCGATAATCGCATTGTAGACCGATAATTGCATAGTATTACGGTTATTGATGACAAGCTGAGATTTGACAAGTTGAAAGTTTATTCGGGAAATATTCCTCCAAATGCCATGCGATACAGATATATTGATATACATATATATCTATATATAAAAATGAATTGCTGTTCGTTAGTATCGCTAAAACTTGAGAATGACTGGACTGATTTGGCTAATTTTGGTCTTGAATTATTTGTGGAACTCCAGAGAAGGTTTTGAAAGTTCAAAAGACAAATCGGTCTAGCCGTTATCGAGTTTTAGCAAGACTAACGAACAGAAATTCATTTTTATATATATATAGATCGAAATGGCTCGACCGATTCTCATGAAATTTTGTGTGCATATCGGTTAGGTGTGCGAATCGGACAACATATATTGTTCATCCCCTTAATTTTTTTTTTCAGACAAAATTTTTGTTCAATTTTTTTATGATACTGCATTCAAAAATACATACAAGCCTAAATTTTCACCCCACTACTATCAAATCCTATTTTTTATCTGTTAATTATAAACTTAAATTTTTTTGGCAAGATCTTTATTTTTATTTTTTCATGACAGAATAAAAGAATTCATATTATTTTCAATTTTTTACCCTTTTAAGATCAACCCCTATTTTTCCATCGCGATTTTCTTTTTTAAAAATTTTATCCACAGATCCGTGGGGTTGATAGATAGGGTTGCAAGATGGCAATCGAAAATAACAATAGACGGTCTGAGAATAGGTCGTAATATATTTTTCATACGTCTAAGTGATTAGGGGTATTTTTATAAATTTTTTGGATCAAATTTTTTATTTTTATTTTTTTATGATGTTGCATTGAAAAATACATATAACTCTAAATTTGCACCCTTCTATCAACAACCCATATTTTTTAATAGTCATTTTTATAATTTAAACAAAGTTTGCAGGGTCAGATAGATTGATAGATATATATAAGGATAGATAGATACCTGTCTAGATAGATAGATAGATAGTTAGATAGATTAGTTAGAAACAATTTATATGGCAGAACAACGTTTGCCGGGTCAGATAGATTGATAGATAGATATGTAGATGAATAGATAGAATGATAGATAGATAGTTACGAGTAGATAGATAAATAGATCGAAAGATAGATAACTATCTAGATAGATAGATAGATAGTTAGATAGATAAAAATAATTTATATGGAAAAACAACGTTTGCTGGGCCAGCTAGTTACTTAGTTACCAGCTCAGTACTTTAAGTGTTTATTTTAAATTATTTTAAATGCAGAATCATGCAGTTGACATATCAAAAAGGCAACCATTTTTTCCGAATTTGAATTCCCTGATTTTTGAGTGAAGTTTTGGTTACTCCTCCTGTGAATGAAGTTCAAGTAAAAATCATTTAATTTACTTGTTTTTCTCATCACTCATTCGTAATGACTATTGTTTAAGAAAAATGGAAAGTATGCTTTGAAATGCTTTTTAAGCCTGTGAATTTTATTTGTACCTTTTGCTGATAAAAAATCACTTCAGGTGGAGAGATATCTTCACGGTCCAATGCCTGATACAATTTCTGAACGCATTCATCCGAATGAAGGCTCTTCTATTTTAAGGCAAGTTTTTCAAGAAGCAAAACAATGGAATGTTGCTCAAACAAGACCTTCGTCACATAGTCTGCTGAGTCCTGCTGCAGCAGTTGGTGCCTTGGGGGAATTATCTCCTGGTGGAGCACTTATGAGAGGTTTCCAGGAACAATCTCTAGCACGTAAATATATAATATATATATATATATATATATATATATATAATATATATATATATATATATATAATATATATATATATATATATATATATATATATATATATAATAATTATATATATATATATATATATATATATATATATATATATATATATATATATATATATAGGGGAAAACTATTTGTAGGGACTGCAGCAATGTAAAATGAAACTCTTTGAAGTTTTTCCAAGCTTTCGGAATTGTTTATTCCATCATCAGGGAGAATCTATCGTGAGGATGATTACATATGTTGTGATAAAACGATATAAGAAACATTAAAATTATGCTATTCGTTAAATAATCAGATACATTTTTGAAGTTATAATTAAATTTCTGAACGAAATGACAAATCGGTGTCACTCATTTTTTTTATTTTCAAATTGAAGTTTGACATTATTTCGTTACGTTAAATTAATTTAATTTAGTGTTATTTCATATCAAGTGAAAGTAAAAAAGAATAAATTTCACTCAAATGGCTCTTATCTGTTTTTTTATTGATGGAATTCTTGTCTTGATAAATAAAGGCCATTTCTAAAAAAGATCTTTTTGAAAGATGTGATTCTCTTGCAAGAACAGTTGTTGAAAGGTAGTTCATATGGTGGTCACAATCATTGACATGTTTAGCTAAAGCACATCTCTCAGGGTGTAATCTACTATCACTCTTATGAGAAGTGATTCTGTCTTTTAATATTCTTTTTGTTTGGCCAATATAATTCTTATCACAATCATGACAAGGGATATTATAAACAACATTTGTGAGTGATGAAATAGGAATTTTGTCTTTTACTTTCGAATATATTTTTCTCATTGAAATAACTGTTCTATTTGCAATTTTGATGTTTTCAAAAGATTGAAAAATTCTGGTCAGTTTAGGTGTTATTTCTTTTATATAAGGTAATGAGGCATAAAAAATTGAAACTTGAATCATATCTGTAACAAGTTCATTATGAGAATTGTTATTTTGTCCTATAATGTCATTTTCTGATAAGGATGTGCTAAATAAAATTTTCTTGACTAAAGATACAAAATTCCTACCCACCATCTTTAGTCAAGAAAATTTTATTTAGCACATCCTTATCAGAAAATGACATTATAGGACAAAATAACAATTCTCATAATGAACTTGTTACAGATATGAGTCAAGTTTCAATTTTTTATGCCTCATTACCTTATATAAAAGAAATAACACCTAAACTGACCAGAATTTTTCAATCTTTTGAAAACATCAAAATTGCAAATAGAACAGTTATTTCAATGAGAAAATATATTCGAAAGTAAAAGACAAAATTCCTATTTCATCACTCACAAATGTTGTTTATAATATCCCTTGTCATGATTGTGATAAGAATTATATTGGCCAAACAAAAAAAATATTAAAAGACAGAATCACTTCTCATAAGAGTGATAGTAGATTACACCCTGAGAGATGTGCTTTAGCTAAACATGTCAATGATTGTGACCACCATATGAACTACCTTTCAACAACTGTTCTTGCAAGAGAATCACATCTTTCAAAAAGATCTTTTTTAGAAATGGCCTTTATTTATCAAGACAAGAATTCCATCAATAAAAAAACAGATATAAGCCATTTGAGTGAAATTTATTCTTTTTTACTTTCACTTGATATAAAATAACACTAAATTAAATTAATTTAACGTAACGAAATAATGTCAAACTTCAATTTGAAAATAAAAAAATGAGTGACACCGATTTGTCATTCGTTCAGAAATTTAATTTATAACTTCAAAAATGTATCTGATTATTTAACGAATAGCATAATTTTAATGTTTCTTATATCGTATTATCACAACATATGTAATCATCCTCACGATAGATTCTCCCTGATGATGGAATAAACAATTCCGAAAGCTTGGAAAAACTTCAAAGAGTTTCATTTTACATTGCTGCAGTCCCTACAAATAGTTTTCCTCTAAACTAGTCAGCGACTACCCTCCTCTCATATATATATATATATATATATATATATATATATATATATATATATATATATATATATATATATATATATATATAATAAATGGAATGGTAATTTTTTTGGACCTTTATTGAATAACCTATATACACTCATCATTGTTTTAACATTTTCCAATATAGTCTTCATTGCTCGCAAATCGTTTCCCTCCCAGTGATTAATTCATAGGCGCGCACAAAAAATTGTCATATATATATATATATATTTATATATATATATATATATATATATATATATATATATATATATATATATATATATATATATATATATATCTTATATACATGCTAAATACAGGGGTAGATTTACACAAATAACAATAACTATTTAAACCAATTCCGTTTATTGCTCCATACGTTAACAACTTGTTCATACGGTCAAGCATACTCGATGACTCCCAGACTGTTCTCCCGTGCGCAGTCATTCCCTACCGCTACATTGGTAAGGCGCATGTCTGCTTCCAACCACTCGTCCTGACGTAACAAATGATGGGGTGCGTAAAGGAGGTGAACAGGGATACCGTTAACATATATATATATATATATATATATATATATATATACATATATATATATATATATATATATATATATATATATATATATAATATATATATATATATATATATATATATATATTAAATTTTTGTACATCTTTATAGTCTCCTTTTTGCTACTATACATATATTTCATTAAAATAATACCACCAATATTAACTTTGATATAATGTCCAAAAGTAAATATTCATAAACTCAAATTTTTATGTTTAAGAACTGGTTCCTGCAAACATTGAGGATGAAGTTAGAAATCTGTATTTGGCATTATGTGAATTACTTCACCATTTCTGGAAGTGTTTCCCTACCACACAAGCTAGTCTAGAAGAAAAGGCTGTAAAAATGCATGAAGCACTACATAGGTATCACACTGCTAGACTGAAACCATTTGAGGTAAGAAAAGCTTCACTTTTATAGTTTTTAACATTCATAGTATTGATTTAATATATTTCAGGATAAACTAATGAGGGAACTATCACCTCTATCACATCATCTAACCAAACATTTGAATCATTTATTGAATGCAGCTTATCAGAAATTTGGCAATTGGCAAAAGTTGAAGAATCGATGAAATATAAATTCACTGGTTCAAGAATAGTGATATATCAGAATAGAGTAGCAATATTGTGAATTATTATCATGAATTATTATTTGTTGATAAATAACTCTCGAATATTTTGTTAATTCATTTTTAATTTATTTCTTTGATAATTGTATTTCCAGTTTGTTACCTGTCAAGGAAAAAAACATGATTTTTTTTATATTTTATTTCTTTCAGAACCTGCAATTTTGTGTCATGATATTTTTATTTTTAAGGTGAACTTTTATATAAAACCACCTAAAATTAACATGATCTAAAAACATGTCAATTAAAATAGGAAAGACTTGATAGAGCACTGTGATAAGTATTTCATACTAAATAAAATATTTTTTCACCATCAGGTACAATAATTGTACAAACAATTGTCTTCGATCGGTTAACAGCCCTTAGCGTTCTCCATACTTAATATACCTACTATTAAATTGGGTGATGAACATTCATAAATTTTAAATGGTATAGGTAACGAGTTATTTTGTTGAGACTTAATGTAAAATACTTTTGGAAATTGGTAAACTCAATTGTTTACCAGTGGCGGCTCTTGAGGTGTTTGTTTAAGGAGGCTACAAGAGGTGTTAAAAAATACACCATAGGCGAGAATTTTTAGGATTTCAAGGTCAACCGCCTTATAATTTAAAGAAAATCAAAGTAAAACAAGCACCCTAAAACATTAATTTCGTTGCGAAAAAAATTGTTTCACTTTCGAGTGTCTACCTTGAGACCTACAACTCCTATTTACAATATATAATAGGTACCTACCTACCTACTTAACGAGTTTTTTACGTATTCAAGGAATTAATCAATTGTTGCCCAGCAAGAACCAACGGGGAGGTGAGAGTTTTTTCTTGCCAAAAATAAAATAGGACCCTCCCAAAAATAGATTAAAATAAAACAAACAGAGAAATTTTCCCTAGTAAAAAGTAAACACTGCCAATAGAATAATTTATTTTTTACCTGTGACCGGTTAGCCAAGGATGTCTCTCATAATTTCTGATATTAAAACCGCGATTCTGTTGTTTGTTACGCTGTAGGTCGCAATGTTTTTATTAAAACTTTATCGTGCACTAAAGTTATGGGATAACAAATATTCCACCATTAAAATTTTTAAAATAACTTCAGTAACCGAACTCATTTTAAAAACAATACGCGAGCAAAATAAATTAAAACCAAATCAGTTTTCGTCCACTAGTGAATACTATTAATGCTTTCCAACGAATTAACTCGATTTTACCCGAAAGCCTATAGCTGTGATTGGTCGACATTGTGTGAGAATTACTGTATCCTTTTCGAACCGAGCAGCTAGCTTCAATCGGTGTTGCTTTTACCCGTACGTTTTCTATTTCAATGAAGTGAAGAGGTTATATTCATTCGCAGCGTTTCCTTTTCTCTCTGGCATGGCATATGGAATAATGAACGAGTCTATACCTTATTAAGCCTCTGCAGCATTGCCACTGTAGATATGAAATCTTGAAATGAATGAAATGCAGTAAATGTAAATACCTTCTATCGTAATTAATAAACTATATTATATTATGTAGGTTGAAAGGAAGGTAGGTGCATAAAATAATATGATTTTGATTAATATGAATATGCTGAATGTTGACTATTCAATATAATATAGTAGTGATATACGGAATATTATTGAGGAGGCGGCTTAGCCTCCATCGCCGCCTTCGAATAGCCGCCCCTGTTGCTTACATGATACAACAAACACAGATCTTGCAGTGTAACAGTGGTTTACGACATTTGGAAATCTCATGAGAGCAAAATACTTCCAATATTTTTCTACTATTGGACTATGGTATTGTGTAAGCTTTGCATGTACGAGAAATGACTCTTAATCTACGTATACAAAATAAATTTAAAATATTTGCATTCCTATACTTTGCTCCATTTTCTGGAACTCTCAGTGTTGTTATTCAAGAAAAACTTTTGGATTCTACTGGTGGGATTCGGAGATAATTAAATGAAATCATTTGTGCATTTATATATATATATATATATATATATATATATATATATATATATATATATAATATATAATATATATATAAATATATATAATATATATATATATATATATATATATATATATATATATATATATATATATATATATATATATATATATAATATATATATACACAGTTCCAAAAAAAAAGTATGGACTTACCCTGATAATTTGGTAGCCTTCAGGTTTTATGAAAAACGCTCGAACAGGTTGATTTAGTTTTTCTGTTTCCTACATTTTGACCAAATTATTTTGTTTCAATGACATCTGTCAAAAATATGACGTCATCGACATTTTTCTCAAATGACAGTATATAGCAAATGATACATCGTTTGAAAGCTCTTGCTTCACTCAGTATGTTACTAAATTTTTATGCGATTCTGCAGCTCCGTTTCAAAATGGCGGCCGTCCAAAATTGCTATTGTAATGCTATTGAAATATCGAATTTCGTTTTTCTCCATGGAATTAAAAAACAAGCTCAGGCCAAGAAACTTAATATAAGGACAGGAATTGAATGATAAAGCCTCAGTACTGTCTGAGTGTGATGATTGATTGTTTTTTTCTGATAAATCGAGAAAGAGTTATTCTTTTACTGGGAGTCAATTAAAAATAATTTTCACAATTACCGCCGACATTTTGAAACGAAGCAACAGAATCGCATAAAAATCTAGGAACATACTGAGTGAAGCAAGAGCTTTCGAATGATGTATCGCGTGCTATATAATGTATTTAAGAAAAATGTCCATGACGTCATTAAAAGAACAAAATAATTCGGTCAAAATGTAGGAAACAGAAAAGCTGAATCGACCTGTTCGAGCGTTTTCCATAAAACCTGAAGGATAATATATATATATATATATATATATATATATATATATATATATATATATATATATATATATATATATATATATATATATATATATATATATTATAAAGGGTTTTCAAACTTAAGTCCGCATTATTGCTAACTTCGTAATTATTGGAGCTACAAAGTCGGTTAAATAGAAAATTTTTCTCGCTGATTACGATGGTAAAAACGTAACAAAAAACGGACAGCGCATTCAGGAGTTATGTCAAAAACTTAAATTTTTTTAAATGGCACACACAGTATACAATATCTTCAGTCGATAGCAAATGCAATTCTAAAAAAAATTGTGTTATGAATTTTTATCCGAAAGACGAAATTGACAAAGCAAATGATGATGTTTCAAGTTCGTCAAGATGGCTGTTATTTCATAAATAAAATTAGTTTATCTTAAAACTGCCATGAAGAATAAAATGTGAAATTTAAGTTTTGCTTGTAAATATTTTATAGTTTGTGAGGAGAAAAATTTCTTTCACGCATTCAGAAAAATCTGATATGATGGAATGTTATATCGTTTGTCAAAAAAATAGCCACCGAGCTCGTGAACGTTATAATGATTTGTTTTTCCTGCGTATGCCAGATCGAAGATACTTTTTGCAATTGTATCATAAGTTTAGGTTGAATAAAAATGTGTTTATGAAAGCTAGAACCAAGAAACAATTCATAAGTGAAGCAACAGAAATTTACGTCTCAGCTTACTTTGAAGTTCATTCTATTAATTCAATTAACGATTTAATCCAAGAAAGTGGACTATGTTTGGAAACTATCGACAACATTATAAGAAAGCATAAGTTTGTGCCGTTTAGGTACAGACCTACACAGACACTCCAGGTGATCAAGAAAGACGCGTCTAGTTTTGTCAGTGGTTTATCAATAAAATCAGACTTTATAATAATTTTTAGCACTTTTTTTTAATTCAAAAACAGCGTTGTCGCTGCAAATGACCTTGACTACTCTGTCATCAGTCAGCAATTATTTAACAATGTATCCTAACTAGTACATTCAAAGAGTTCAAATATAACACTGATCAAATATAACATAGTTAAAATTCAACTTAGTTAAAATATAACACAGTTCTAATATAACACAGTTCAAATTTAACACAACTTAAAAGTATAGACCGGTTGAACATATCCACTTGTACAACAGTTTATAGACGTTTAGATTCTTTGGAGTGACGAATCAAATTTCTCCAATAGGGACATATTAGTGATGGGAAAAGCGGTTCCACACTTGTAACGCTCCAGTAACGCTCGCTCCACAAAAATACCGCTCCAAAATAACGTTATTTCGGAGCGAGATTTATCATCTATCGCAACTGCCACTGTCGCATTGACAACCTACTCCTAACCTAACTTCAAGAGACAGAATACAGAAGTCAGAACTTCTACTCCTAATATAACTCCTACACTCCTCGACTCCTATACTAGGATACTATTCATTGGCATAAAGCAGGATCCGAGTTATTTTAATCTTTGTAACGAATTCAATGTAAGATACTCCTGTCTCCTGTGTAACTGGTTATGTTATTTATCTGGCACAGAATTTTTTTAGAATTAATTCTATTCTTATTCTAACTGAGCAATCTCGTCAGAGAGAAATTTGTTACAGTGGCAACATCCGTGACATTAACTGATCATTACTGGGATACATCTTCTGGAAATACTTCAAATTTCCCGCTAACTAAATACAATCCATGATAACCTCAAACTCTGTGAATAGAACAAAATAATATTTTGTTTCATGCCGACAGTGACTCCCAACCAATTTTCAGTCGCAGCGCGCGCATCGACGGTATTTTGGAGTGGGTTATTTGGCTAATCGGTAACGCGACGGAGCGTTATCAAAAAATACCGCTCCAAAATAAAGTTACACGAATAACGACCCATCACTAGGACATATATAACAGGTAAATCAGGCATTATTGGAGTCGAGAAGTTTCGTTCAGTGGCGGATTTAGATATTTTTCGCTAGTAGGCTATTCAAATAATGCCGCCCCTACCGACCTCTACATTTCGATACCCTCGTTCAGAATCGTATTAATTACAATTTTTTTGTCAATGGAATTGTTCCTTTATGACTTGTACACTATCGTCCTAATTACACCAACTTTTTGTTGTGAACTAGGGGATCGATGTGTCAGTTCCTAGATTATTTTTATAATCCAATGTTTTAGGTGAGATAGCACAATAAATATTTTTTGGGCACATTTCTGAGATAATAAAAACAACTTCCCAATTTTTGAAATTTTTTTTGAGGTTATTTAAAAATTTTGATCCCAAATTTGCCGACCCTAAAATTTTCCGCCCTAGGCTTCAGCCTGATGGTAAATCCGCCGCTGGTTCCGTTGCTGTAACCAGCAGATGATTTTAGGCCCTGTATTCTATCAAGGTGTATTAATACTGGTAAGATGTACGTCGACAGACGTACATCTTACCATTCTTGAAAAACATATATTTAACAAGATAGAGCTCATGCTCATAATGTTCAAAATTGCTTGGAGCAATAGGGTAATGTTTTTGAGCATCTAGTTTGAATTTTGTTGTTTTTGTGAAGTTTATAGAATAATTTAAAATAAAAAATACTGTTTAACATCCTAGATATTCCTCTTAGTTTATGACCAGGCAGGCGCGGATCCAGGCCCGACCTTTGGAGGGAACTTTTATATATTCAAAATCCAAAAGGTGATATTTTGGGCAATGGTAAATCGAGTAGCCCCCAATCAAAACAATTAGGTGGGGCTCGGGCCATTTGGGGGGAAACGTTCCCCCAGTTCCCCCCCTCTGGATCCGCGCCTGTGACCAGGCAAAGTTATAGCAAACTATAACATAACCTCTAACATAAGCTCTTTGACGAATTTGAAAAATCATCTCGTAGGACAATTTTTGTTCTAAATTGAATTTTCTATCGACTGAAGGTATTGTATACTGGGTGTCCTATTGAAAAAAATTGAAGTTTTGGACATAACTCTCGAACGCAATGTTCGGTTTCTGTACTGTTTTAACAATTGTAATCACCGAGAAAAGGTACTACTAGCTTGCCTATTGAACCGACTTCCTAGCTTTAATGTTGCAATAGTATATGGATTATGGAAAAGGCGTACCATATTATTGGATAAAGGAGTTTTATATATTTGCTCTATTGCTTTGACAGATCCAGCTTCGGTTTTTGTGGATATCGAATAATAAATGTCGCATGTTCCTAATATAACAGTATCACATTTGACATCTATGAAAAATAAAAAAATTATAAGGTTGTATTTTTCGCTCGAGGTGCATCGTGTCGAGGAGATGTGATTGGAACGGAATAAATTATGGTTTGAAAAAACATGTTTTAATAACGAACCAAAAAAAAAATTAGGAAATAATTTATTTTATTGAAAAAAATAAATTCGCGAAGTTCATCGCGTACTGAAGAACCACGCTTCAATAGCAAACCGTAATAAAGTCCTGATAGGTCGACGCGATGTGCAGCGCTGAAGGAAAATGGTTGAAACCCACAAAAGAATGTAATTTAACATGAACTCAATCTACGTACCCAATTTCAACCCTCCAACTCAATCTGCAGAAGCTGTGGAGTTAAGACAATTTTTAAAAACTACGAAAAAACAAGAAATATTTACGTGTGAATGAGAGTGGTTTGAAAAATGTACCGAAATTTTGATAGTTTAGTTCTTCCTCGAAAACAACACCAGATACCACATTTCATCCTATTTGATTTGATGGGAGCCGCCAATATGTACCGAGAAAAATATATAAAACACAAATATCTACGTAAAAACTGCGGCGGTTTAACCAAATTTTGATAGTAGGTAGGTATATATATATATATATATATATATATATATATATATATATATATATATATATATATATATATATATATATATATATATATATATATATATATCTAATAAATAAAATTCTCGTGTCACGGTGTTAGAAGTTAAACTCCTCCGAAATTGCTCGACCGATTCTCATGAAATTTTTTGTGCATATCGGGTAGGTCTGAGGAGAATCGGCCAACATCTATTTTTCATCCCCCTAAATGTTGAGGGTGGTTCACCCCTTAATTTTGCATTTTTATTTTTGAGACAAAATTTTCTGTTTTATTATTTTATGATACAGCATTCGAAAATACATACAACCCGAAATTTCACCCCTCTACGATCAACCCCTATTTTTTATTTGTTAAACTCTTCCGAAATGGCTAAACCGATTCTCATGAAATTTTGTGTGCATATCGGTTAGGTCGGAGAATCGGACAAAATTTATTTTTCATCCCCCTAAATGTTAAGGGTGGTTAATCCCTTTATTTTATTTTTTGTTTTTCAGACAAAATTTTCTGTTCTATTTTTTTTATGATACAGCAATCAAAAATACATACAACCATATATTTTCACCCCTCTACGATCAACCCCTATTTTTTATTTGTTAAATTCCTCCGAAATGGCTCGACCAATTCTCATGAAATTTTGTGTGCATATCGGGTAGGTCTGAGAATCGGACAACATCCTTTTTTCATCTCCCTCAATGTCGAGGGTATTTTCTGTTCTATTTTTTTATGATACAGCATCCAAAAATACATACAACCCTAAATTTTCACACATCTACGATATACCCTTATTCTTTATTTGTTAATTATAAACTTTAATTTTTTTGGCAAGATTTTTATTTTTATTTTGAATGAAAAAATTCATATTACTCTAAATTTTTTACCCGATTTTTCACAGATCTGCAATAGATGGCCATCGAACATGACAATAGTCAGTCTGAGAAAAGGTCGTAATATATTTTTCATTCCCCTAAGTGATTAGGGTGGTCCGCCCCAAATATTTTTATGAATATTTTCGATAAAATTTTTTTATGATGTTGAATTAAAAAATACATACAACTCTAAATTTTCACCCTTCTATCAACAACCCATATTTTTTAATAGCCATTTTAATAATTTAAACAACGTTTAACGGGTCAGATAGATTGATAGATAGATATAATGTTAGATAGATAGTTAGATAGATAGAAAGATAGATAACTATCTAGATAGATATTTAGATAGGTAGATATACATCGGTAGATAGATGAATAGATACAGGGCCATCTTAACGGCAAGGCATACGAGGCACGTGCCTTGGTGTATCGACCTCAGGGGGGCCTTACGCCAGTCCCATCAGGGTGGTAAATTTTTGATGCTGAATATTGAAAAAAATTAATACAACACAAAAATATTTCAATTTTGTAGGAAACCTTGAAATACATTCGATTCAAAACAGCTTATTATACATTTTCGATGACCTCTTGGGTCACTCGACGCTGATGTTTTTGCCGCAGTGGAGCAGCGAGAGGGGGGTTTTAGAGGATAAACCCAGCCAGACTGAAAATTTATTTTCAAGATTTGATTAAAGCGGGCTACACACGGACGTTGATGTGTCAATATATCAACGTGCATCCAAAAACGCTCATGCAGATTGCGTACACACGTTCGAACAAAAGCATAGTTTTGTTCGAAGAAGAATGTTTAGCTCTTGTGACAGTGGCGTGTACTTATGCTCTTGAAAAGAAAAATTGAAATAAAAATAAAGATTAACCGCAACCACTGCTTTAAGAATGCACGAACATCGGTGAATCGCCTCTACACGTTGAGAGATACACGTGTTCATTTGAATGCGCATTCAAAAATTCAAGCGATTCAGAAAACATCAACGCGGCGTTCATCCGGAGTGTGTATTCAAAAACGTGGGTATTTTTACAGCCACATTAACGTTATTGGTTGCACGTTCTTTCTTGGATGCACGTTGATATGTTAAGACATCAACGTCCGTGTATAGAGGCCTTAACTTGTAATTATAACTCAACTTTACCAGTCATCACATGTTCTTGTGACAGTGTTTTCTTCCTCAAAATTTCTTAAAAATTATTCGTGGAATTCTGCAGGTGATGTATATACATTCAGATATTCCTAACCTGGAAGACGAAATGCTTGATGTCTTAACTCTTCAATCTCGTCCTCTTACTATGTTATTGTAATTAATAAGTAAATTTTAATTTTTTTTATTATGTTGATGCCTTTTTTGTTTTAATTTCATGAGTAAACTTATACTACCTTGAAGTTTTTTTGGCATTGTCATTCATGAGTTTTAAATGTATGGTATTTAAGACTTGAGTATACTCACTACCTGATGGATATTTCCATTATATTTTGTTAAATGTAGGTACTTTATATGTACGTAACATTTTCTGTTCCATAATATATTCTCGTTTTTTATATTCTCCCCAATGTTTTCTGGAAACCCTCCCTATTACAAAATTCTGGCTGCGCCACTGGTTTGCCGTAATCAAATAAAGAAAACAACCTTATTAAGTTATTTTGTGATCTTTGTATCTTACTGGGTAGGTACCATTTTTTTCCTAAATTGTTTTCAATTACTGTTAAAAAGTTAGGTTAGAAATGTAATAAGATTAATCGTAATTATATTTTTGTTGAATATTTGAACTATTATTTGGTTTTGTGAATAAAAAAATATATTATTCCAGATACATTCATTTCAGATAAATATAAAAAAGTATTGGGGCACTAAAAAATCCGGTGCCTTGGGGCACCGAAACTCTTAAGATGGGCCTGAATAGATAGAAAGATAGATAGATAAAAATAGTTTATATGGCAGAACAACGTTTGCCGGGTCAGCTAGTATATATATATATATATATATATATATATATATATATATATATATATATATATATATATATATATAATATATATATATATATATATATATATATATATAATATATATATATATATATATATATATATATATATATAATATATATATATATATATATATATATATATATATATATATAT
The DNA here is from genome assembly GCA_030704885.1 of Cynegetis impunctata. Taxonomy (NCBI): domain Eukaryota; kingdom Metazoa; phylum Arthropoda; class Insecta; order Coleoptera; family Coccinellidae; genus Cynegetis; species Cynegetis impunctata. Next base: position 92,596 of record JARQZK010003692.1, on the reverse strand, counting down.
ATATATATATATATATATATATACATATCTTTTTCAAATAGTAGTTCTCATTACAATCCATTCTTTGAATTAAGATAGCTTTGAAACGACATTTATTTGATTTGTTCACAGAATTCTTATTGACAGTTATGGCGTTTTACATTATTCAAAACATTCACTGAATTACTACCGTCGAAAATGAAAACTTATCCCATTCAAGAGCGGATAGATATGATTTTAGCGATTGGTGAGTGTGAAGACCCAAAAATATCCAGACCGGAATCATCTAAACAAGTTGGTTTTCAAACGATTGCTAGGTACATGAATTTCGTAGGACTGAAAGTGTAGCTTATGAAAAGGCAAATATATATATATATATATATATATATATATATATATATATATATATATATATATATATATATATATATATATATATATATATATATTTATATATTTATATATATATATATATATATATATTTATATTTCGAAATTGAACGAATTGAAACGATTGCTAGGTACATGAATTTCGTAGGACTGAAAGTGTAGCTTATGAAAAGGCAAATATATATATATATATATATATATATATATATATATATATATATATATATATATATATATATATATATATATATATATATATATATATATATAATATATATATATATATATATATATATATATATATATATATATTTCGAAAATCGTTGTCTAGAAGGTCCAAAACTATTCCCGCACCTGACTATTGACTAAGCTAGTTAGTCGAGTATGTTAGGTACGCTGGCTGGTATTTGGGAGGTCTCGGGTTCAAACCCCGGGGCCGACTGGTCTGCCATGAGTTTTTTTCAGAGGTTTCCTCATGGTAATGTAAGTCACTGCTTGCAAACTTATAAGGCGAATGCTGGGCCAGTATTAATCCTCTGAACCCTACCTACACTTCCTATGTTCCATAAATATCTCGTCTCACCTATCCTTAATGCACTTGTACATACAAGTGTATCCTCTGATCTGGCTGAAGGAGTTAATCCCAAACTCAAGCTGCCCGCCTCCCTGACACATACTTCAGGGAGGAATGAAACACGTGCGTTTCCTTTTAATATTATTAGATTTATAGTATATTTATAGATATCGGACATCGTTGAATCACTTGAAAAATGCGATAATGTAATGAATTATTCTTCAGAAATTTTTTTATTTGAAGAAAATATGCATTGTAAGTATAATTAAAAGAGATAGCTATATATTTTCCGTTATTGCCAATGTACTTACGTAGAAGAACTCTAAATACCTTCAAAATGTGTTACTTCGCGATATCCTGATATTAAACCATGAAATTGTTTAGGCAGGATGTTTAAACCAAGTTATTCCATGAAAGGTCGATCTACAATGACCGATTTTCGTATAAAAGTAAATAATTTCGTAAATTTTTTCATTCAATGTTGAAACAGTGAATAAGTAGGCTTTCTTGAGAATAGTGCTATGAAAGTCGAACTATTCTTTGTCTTAATAACGATACAATGCGTTGTGCCACTTTTTATCAAATCTGGATTTAACTATAATGAAAATAATGGGCACAAGCATGGTCTTAGGTTTCATGATCTAGGAGGCCAGAATATTGCAGAAAACGTACAAAAATCAGAAGGGAATTACAACGTTGGTCAATTTAGCAGTGTGAATTCTCAAGATGGATCACGGTTCGGTGAAACTTCAGGTGAAAAAGTTGGCCATTTGGATCAAAATGAATACAGTGGAAATGGATACCTACATGATGCTGGCCGTGAGGATTATGAAGTAAGGAAAAATATCGGTCATAGAAAAGGACACCATAAGTCAGGATTTCATAAATCTTATTGTAAAGACGAATCGGGGAATAACTCGAGTTATTACGACGATGGACACGACGAAGGAAATCATTATTTGTATGACGGAAGAAATAAAAATTATGATGGATCAAGTGCGTACCAGCAGAAAAAACAAAACTTCGACAAAAAATACTATAATAAGGACCAAGGAGTACATAAATTACGTGGTAACCAAAACAAAATCTATAATGACAGAGGAGATAATGCATATTATAATCAAAGGCATTATTATAATGATGATGAGTTATATGGTAAACATAAAGTAAATAACTTGTACAATACAGACGGTTCATTTACCCAAAATGGATATTACAGTCGTCCACATTACACTGATAGTTATGATCGATACTTGTACAATGATCACCCCAGCTATTCTGAACAAAGTTGGAGTCAAGCAACACCACTTGAATACGATATTTATACTTATGATCATCCTCGGTATGATGAGTATAGTCGAAATAGTTATAGCAATGAATATGACAGTGGTAGACCGTCATATATGTATGATAACGAATATTACTTGCCAAGGTCTGAGAGTTATGATTATTATTATTACTGAATAAAACTGACATTGTTTTGAATAACTCTCAGATATTTCTTGAATGTTCTCAATCCATTGTAGCAAGTTCAGACGAATATACTACTATAAATATAAGTTTATGTAGTACTTGTGATGTTGAAGATACAATTTTAGATGTCGATAAAATAAATTCTTATGAAGTTTGTATTTTTATTTTTCTTCGGTATCATTTCAGTATTAACGATAGATCATTATACTCACGAAGTATTAAAATAAACCATTAGCAAATAAGCTGTGCCATTAAGGTCGTGTTCTTCCCTAACACCAACTTAATTAATATACAAATTATGAACTCTCTAATTAAATTTGGAGAGGCTGTAGAGGTGCGCAAAACTTTAGAAACCGCATAAAACATTATATTTTTTATCCCATTTTGACGTTTAAAGACAACAATATTCAACCCATGGCAACAAGGGTAAGTTGACGTTTATCCACTGAGTGAATAAATAGTATATTATTTCATAAGGAGGAGAAGTGTCACTTTTCATGGCGAGCTTGAGTTTACCCGCCGAACGCAGTGAGGCGGGTAATTGAAAGCGAGCCATGAAAAGTCACTTCTACTCCGAATGAAATATGTTATTTTATTTTCAAACGTTTTGAAATTCATAAAAATCTGAATATCCATTTTTGGATTGATTCTTATTTACGCACATAATTCTATCCACTTACGATAGTTACGGTTGCCACGCAAAATTGATTCTGACAGATATGAAGTAAAATAATTGATAGTTATAATTCGCAACCTGGTGAGAAGTGGTTGAAAGTGAAAATGATGTTTGAATTGGAGAATTTTTTGTTCATGGTTACCAATTAATCTTTTGCATAGTAACACTTTTCCTGCCGCCGGCCGGAAATGTTTCGTCAATCGAGAAATGACGTTATTATTGTACGTTTGAAAATAAAATTCACTAGTGGAATAAAATGTTCACTACCCACTCTCTGGAAATTATTCTTTCCACACACAATGCACCTAAAACTCATTTCAAAGTAAGTTTATTATAATTTTATCAAAAATTCTACATTAACAGTCATGTCTATCATTAAAGTAAAAATTACAATTATTAAGATTTTGAAAATGAAACTGAAAACCTGCACCACCTCCAAAGGAAACACGCTCAGTCGTTATAGCACATGTGTTTGTGAACTTCTCAGGCCCTGCTGGAATATCCATTTCTGCATCAGAAACTCCGGTTTTTGTGACCCCACCAAGTATTTGTTCAGAAATATTTATTTTGTTTGGTAGTGAATCCTCAATATATCCTTCTGCAACAGAACGTGAGCGCCATCCACCATGTATCTTCAAAACTGTCAAATCTGCCCTAGAATTTGCGAGTAGGGTTGCACAAGAACGCCTGAGACTGTGCCCTGTATATTGTTCAGCATCAGAAAGGCCCAAATACTGCAATAGTAGCGGGCATTTTCGAATATTTATTCACACCTACAAGCTGGACATTTTTCATTTTTATAATTTAGAAATAGTCGCTTGTGATCAACTTTGCTTGACCTCAAGTTCCTATAGTTGCGGAATATATCGAGTGGAGCAACCTTATTATTACCATTGACCACAGTGAACACTCTTTTCTTATACGTTTTCGTATCTGGAATCTGAATAACCAATACGTTGCCCTGATCTTCCACGTCATCTACGGTCATAGTCACCAGTTCGCTGATTCTACACCCTCCAGCAACACCCATAATAAAAACTACCTTTATCAATAAATATTGCTCATCAGGAGCGGCATCCAAAAAGTATTATAACTCCTCTCTTGTGAATACCTTCGACTTCTTTGCTACGTATCCCCTGGAATGTTGCTTCAAGAAGGCGGTCACTTGGTAAAATCTGCCGATGTCTATTTTTTCTTTCAGAGCCAACTTTTTTTTAAGTTGCGAATAGTAAGAACACGGGCTCGTGGGTTAAACTTTCTTCTGATGAATAAACATTCATTTAACTCACTTGTTGTATAAATAACTAATATACAGATGGAAGTTGTGCAAAAATTGACAGTATCAAAAGTGCAGTTCCTAATTCTAACTCAATTCACATAGAAATTTTCAATTTTGTGAGTCTGTCTCTATGCACTTCTGTGCTCAAAACTTTAGCAACAAGAAAAAATAAGAAATTTCTTTGAGATGAAATTTGCACTAATGGCAATTCTCTATTATCAACTCAATTCCAAGGGGTAATAGAGGTGAGCAAAACTTTCAAGACCTGGTTTTCCTTCTCTCTAATCCTCTTAGAAATAACAATATAAGGTACTTAATGGTGCGTTTCCGCCGAACTTGTTGGCAACTTTATCGTTTCCAAATGTTTGCAACTCTACAGAAAATCACGAACTTTTGTTTTCATTGTGTCCACACCGAGTTGCCAACAATTTGAGAAAAATTTTAGTTGACAACAAGCTATCTCCACCATCGGCAATGTCTCCGACCGACGATGATATTATGCAAGCAGCCGCGCGTATTTATCATTTTCTCTCGGAAAAACTATGCCATCAAATTTTTCTTATTCCTACTTGTATTTCAATTTTGTGTAGTCCCATTGCATCACTGATAGATTTCCATGCATCCTTTTTTATAATTTCATTTTTATAATTTTCATCAGTCCCATAGTAAGCACCCAATACATAATACAATAAAATGCAATAATAAACAAAAGGTCTTTTGTTTCGATTGTGTGTGCAGATCATCATTACACTTTGTAAATGATATGAATCAATTAACGTTAATTCGTTCGTCCACGTGAGAGACATGTTTCTGTTTCCAACCAATGTTCCCAACAGAAAGCGTACCCCTACCCACAGAGCGAAAAAATATCTGAGACAAGCTTATTCTTTTAATGTTTACCGCCAAAAACGGAGACACGGTTTTCAACATTTGTTTACAACTTTTGTTGCTAAAACGAGGTAATTACAGAAACTTTTATTACCAACACGTGATGACCACACAAAAGGTGGCAACTTTACGTCGGTGGATACCCACCATAATATTGAGTCGGCTTGCGGATAATGTCCTTCACCATATTTATACAGGGGCGTAGCTACCACCGTATCAGCCGTATCAATGATACGGGAGTCCCGGTAGTGATACTTATATTTGTGCACAATTAACAAAATTATCAAGTGATTGAACTTAATAAAATATTGAAAGATATAAAAAAACTGCCGAACGACTGGAGTAAACTCCAATCGTGCGTCGGAGCTGACAAACCCCATTTTTTTATGTTATTCAATACTCTATTATTGTGCTTTTCATCTTTAGTGTATGAATATTTACACCAAGATTGGAAATACAAAAATTTAATACAAATACTGTTCAATTTTTTTCAACAAGTACATTTCTCATGAAAGACTTTTTTTTAGTGTTTGAGTGCAAAATGGAATTGATTATAATTATTTTCTATTTCCTATGATATCAATAACTGATGAAGGAATTCAATTTGGTCATTTGGAGAGGATGAAATGAACCCATGCACCACCGTTGTTGTTCTCTTCAGATATTTTGAGAAGAATACTATGTCAGATATTGCATTACATTACTATGTTTCTTAACTATTGAAATTAGATTTTAGTCCGTTATTAAAGATAGTATTTTTTTGTAATCCATTACTATGATTTTAATATTTATTCCAGGATTCGAAATATAATATTATATGGGTACAAGTAAGTATATACTCAAACATTTCTCAAGAAGCAATATTTTCAGTGTTTGTAATCAACTAGCGTAAGTTTTACGGAATCGTCATTTTTGATAAAAATCATTTTCTCAAAATTAGCTGTCAGTTGAAAATCTACTGATTTTATTTTTAAACAATATACAATGCTGTTATTCTTATTCATCACCTGATTGAAGTTATGAATAATATTTCTTGTTTCTTCTTTCTGTGAAAATTTCCTTTCAGTTTTAGCAATTTTTGAGAGAAGATAATCAATAATAATTCTTCATTCATAACTCTGAAGAATATCTCAAATATATATATATATATATATATATATATATATATATATATATATATATATATATATATATATATATATATATATATATATATATATATATATATATATGTATACTTACAGTGCCAAATAAGTGCGAAAGCTTTTAGGAGATGATTTCTTGTCATTTGCATGAAAAGTTTCTGTCGTGAAATTTCTGAGAAGAAAGAAATAGCATTTTGTGGGTGTTTTCTACCAATAAAGAGGATACCCATGAGTATTCTTCAAATTTTGTTGTGATCTTTCGAAGGGGTGAAGCAAACAACCCCTATTCTATTTTTTACCAACATTTAAACGAAACAAATTTTCTCAATTTAAAAATAGGTCTTGGAAAGAACAATTCATTGCAAAACGTTTTTAATTGCTGTGTTGTGCTGGTAAAAGCAATAGTTTCTTCATAAAAAAATAACATACAACATTGTGCATGAACGGATCTTCAGTAAATGTAATCGAAAAAATCTAGTAGGTGTCTGTCACGTTTTGTTTACACAACTTGTGGGTTCAATCGTAGTTTTTTTTCACATTTTTGGAAGCGTCTAACTATTCAAGGAAAGGAAAAACAACTTTTGTTTATATAAAAGATCCCCTTTAAATTTCTATAAGAAACTACCTCCTAAAAATTTTCGCACTCATTTGGCAACACCCTGTATATATAAATATATATATATATATATATATATATATATATATATATATATATATATATATATATATATATATATATATATATATATATATATATATATATACATATATATATATATATATATATATATATATATATACATATATATATATATATATATATATATATATATATATATATAATATATATATATATATATATATATATATATATATATATATATATATATATATATATATATATATATATATATATATATATATATATATATATATTTTTTTTTTTTTTTTATTTTTTTTTATTTTTTGGAGGGAAATAATATTCAACTTTTACCTTTTGGGTGTAAGTTCATTGCAAAAAAAAAGCATTCAACTAACCAAAATGATAATTTTTGGAGTATATTTAAAAAATTTTAAATTGTCTTAAATATTTTACAAACTAATAACATTTTGCTATTATTCTGGCAAAATCTATGAATTCTGAGGTCCAAGGAGGGGATTTCCCTGATTTTCCCCTCCTTGGATCTCCGTAAATATATATATATATATATATATATATATATATATATATATATATATATATATATATATATATATATATATATATATATATATATATATATATATTTATAAATAAATAATAAATTCCATTTTCAAAGTATTAGGATCTTATCACCTGAACTTTTTATTTACACAAAGTAACTAGATACAGCTAATTCAACATTAATTGGAACTAAATATGGCTGTTCTTAACCACGAATAATGAACCTTATCAATCATCGGTACCTAATAATTATACCTCACTGCCTTGGGCGAGTAATTGTCATATTCACTGTAAGGTCTTCGGCCACGTCTATCATAATCATTCCTCCATCTATTTGGTCTATATTCGTCATTTACATATCTAGGATCCTCGTATATTTTAATTGTGCGACCCAAAGGTGTAGTTTGGAGCCTATCGTGATCGGGATATTTAGAGTAGCTTTGATAATAATATGGATCATAAGTATCAGTATAACCAGGGCGAGCATAATATCTGTTCTGAGTATAAGCATCGCCTCTATCATATCTGTCGTTAGCGTTATTTTTCGCGTATTGTTCGGCATCGTCAGAATATTGTCTCTGATTATAGTAGTCCCTACCACCTCTGTCGTTATGAATGTTGTCTCTATTGTCATATAGCTGATTTTTGGAGTGATCTTGATCATAATGTCTGTTATCATAGTTGTGTCCTCGTTGCATCTCTGAGCCCATTCCATCATAAATCTTATTTCGACCGTCGTAAGTATACTGGCTTCCTTCATCTCCTCCATCATCGTGGTAACTTGAGTTGTTCCCTGATTCATCTTTATAGTATGAATTATGAAATCCCGATTTATGGTGTCCTTTCTTATGGCCAACGTTTTTTTTAACTTCATGTTCCTGGCGCCCAGCATCCTGCTGGTAGTCACTTTTATCGTATTGATTCTGATTCGCATGTGCTGATTTAGTTCCTGATTGTTCATCATGTCGGGACGCATCTCGATTATTTACATTTTTTAATTGACCAGCTATATTGTGACCTTCTGATTCTTGAACATGGCCACCAATTTTCTGTCCATTGAGATCATAAAAATCTGCACCTTGTGTTCGCCCTTTATTTTGGTTGTAGTTGAGTCCTGATCTGATGAACACTGGTGTTGCGTAATGTATAATAGACACTAAAAAAACTAATTTGCATTTCATTGTACTGAATTGAACTACTATTACCTACTTCTTGAAAGCGTTAAGATTGAATGAAAGAATTACGAAATTTTTCGCTTTTATATCAGAAGAGTTCGTCGTAATTCGAGTTTTTATGGACAAGACTTAGGCATTCTGCTTGATCAATTTCATGCTTTAATGTAGGATATACACTTCACGAGTTTCAATCAAAATATCGGTGTGAAGTATTCTCTCGTAGAGACGACATGAATAATCTTTTTGTGGGTTTTTGGGATAGTACGAAAATTCAATTATTTGGAAGGAATTTGTGGAGGTCAGCTCTTATGTACTTCGTAACGGGTACAGAATGTTTTTCGGGAAAAAGTACAATGTATACGAGATCAGAGATTATAATGGTCTCAGTTAAAACCTTTGCATAAAATATAGTATGAACCTGATTACATTTAGATTTATCAAGTATAGTAATAGTTATTCACTATACAAGTGGAATGAAGGCAGGCCGGATTAACCATTAGGTAGAGTAGGCAACTGCCTAGGGGCCCCGCATCAAATAGGGGACCGTGCACGCAACAACAAAAAAATTTCATGGAATGAAAGATTTATTTGAAAATTTGTATGAAATTCCTCAACAATATTATTGCTTTCTTTCGACGCATTTTGTCAATTGGTAAAACATAATAAGCGATACGCCCCCTAACGGTGTCGAATATTACTAACGCATGGGCCATAGATTGCTTTGTTTACATCTGTTTACGTGTATTTTATATGAGAAGTTGTTGAGTTTTAATTGTGTTTAATTTTGTTTGGGATCGTTAACAAACGTTCAGAAGAAATAAATCACTATTGTTGTAAATCCTGTTGTTCATCTTGTGCAAAAAAAACCCCGAATATAGCTTACATACCTTTCCGAAATCTAGACAATTCAAAGTTGTATTCCAAACAAAGTTGGGAAACAAGGAAATGATGGACAGATGAAAGGTGTTGATTCATAACTAGAAGATTGAAAAAAAGTGTCTGAACATAAGAGAGTTGTTCTTTACAGTTTACTGAGAATAATTATTTTCCCTGCAGTAAGTTTGTGGATTTTTCCATATAGAATCATACCAACTGATGATGTGCAATTTTCAGCTGATCGAAAACGAAGGGTTTTTGAATTTCAATGCTATTCCAACGAAAAATCTTCCACTTTTATCGGAATCTGAACCTGGGCCATCATCCAGAGATTCTAGATAATTGTATTTTGTTTCATGTAACAACCAGAGATACTATTAAAATAATAATAACAAATGATGTTTATTTGCACAACCAAAATAACAGTTTATCATAACATCAAGAATATGAAATAAAACTTGACTCTATACCTAGGTAAAAACTAAAATATTCATTTATATAACCAGGAAAATAGAGATTCTATAAAAGAACCAGACTCTCAGAAGTCCACCGTACTTTTAGGAGAGCTTTTATACGTCAGGAAAATTCAAAAAATATAATAACTCATTACGTCAAACCATTCAAGCAGAGTAGTCATGTTAATTCTTCTTTTATTTCATATTGTTTCTTTCAGTTTTGCTGGTAAGTAATTAGTTTTGTCTATTATACTCAAAACCTCTTCAGTTGGTAATGAAAGTAGACATGTCGGAGATGTTTTTTTGAAACTTATGAAGTTTTTTTTACTTTTTAAATAAATAGGTGTTCTATCATACAGCCTTTACATGATGTATACATAGTTCTTCTAACCAATTAATTTATTCGTTCTCTCCTTTATTTTATTATTGATTTTCATGTTCAATGATTGAAACTCAGTGTAAATTTCAACTTGATGTAGGTAGGTTATCTACTGCTGAACAGAGATAAAATTGTCCTCAATCAAAACACAATAAATCACAGGAAAATACAAAGTCGAAAAAAACACAAATTACGACGATAAACGTTCGAAAACTCAAAACGAAATGAACGTAAATACCATTACAAACAATGTAAACAATCCGTTAATGGTCCATGCTCTAGTACCGATATTAGCCGTTACGGCGCTACGATCTTAATTTCAGACGCCAATAATTGATGAAATACTTCATACATACAGAACCATCTAGTATCGAGTAGTAGAACTAATAAACTGTCTTCGTTCAACAATGTCTCAGAACCGTTTGAATTCATTGTCGATAATGGCCATCGAAAATGTTAGAATGGGTCAACTTCCAAGATGTTTTAAACGATTATGTTTCTAAAAAAGTTAGAAGAGTTGATATTTAAACGTACTGTACTGTACAAAAACAATAAATATCTTGGAAGTTGACTTTTTCCAATTTGTACTTCACAAAACTGTTTTCTTTAGTTTATTGTATTTTAATGCGTTTAACAAGATCAAATTTAAAATAACCGCGTCTCATCTCACTAATCTTTCCTTACCCATCATGCAACCTGGATCATCATTCATCACTTATCTATAAGCTATTCATTAAGACCATTACAATCAAGCTAACGAGTCAGGTAAGGTGATGCTGCAGCATCAAGTCAAAGTAACCATGCTGCTGCAATATCACATAAGACTTTAAAGTAACAGGATACCTGGAGTCCATCATCTGGAACTAACTTACATCCCTTTATCAACTTGAAAAGACCTGGTGCCCGGACAGGGTTGTTGCCTAGGGGCCTGGACTGGGTTGATCCGGCCCTGGATGAAGGCATCATTAATATATCTAGGTTGGGGGGGCAAAAGGGTATAAGTCCAATTTTGGTCAAAATGAGTTAACTACGCCCATTGACAAACAAAGTTGTTTATTTTCTCATGGCCACATTGATATAGCTTCATATTCACGGTAACATGAGATATAATTTGGTATAAGTCCCAATTTGCATTTTCAGATAGGCCCGCATGGTGTAAGTCCACCACTTATATCGTTTGAACCGGGCGAGTTTCCTAAAATTTATTGACTTGTATGGACTTGTATCACATTGAAAACGTGCATGTGCCCGAAAACAGAATCTTTCTACCGCCGTATTGAGTAGTTATTAATAATCTTGTGTTTGAAGTGTGTTATAAACTATTATTGTCATTACATGATGAATACTCGAACGCTAAAAATATTAAATCCACTCGACACGTGGAGTGTGGACTGGAAACAAGTTTATGAAATTTTAAAATGTAAAAGAGACACATTCCTAGATAACCCATTATGGGATATACCAAATGTGAAAACTGCTCTATATAATTGTTTGTACAATTTGTCGATTTTATCACAAAAGACTTCCATGTATACCTGACGAGTAAACGCACTGATGATGGCCTAATAGCCTAAAGCGCTTTGCAATTTCCTTAATAAAGAAAATTTTACACGAAGTAACAACTTTATTCCTCATTGAGTAGTACGTGTACACAGCTTAATCAAAATGACCTTTATAAAAATGGACGACAATTCCATTCTTCATTCTGACACATGTGGTGTGGTCAGAATTAAAATTCACATGTATCTGCAATGTTTTTTGTAGCACTACAAAATAATGATTTTTTAGAAAAACTTATATACCACAAGTTTTTGGTACCCGGACATACCCATATGGAGTGTGATATTTCACCATGGCCTTATAGAAAAACAGAAGAAGAAACTGAAAGACATAGGTATGAAGCCGTTGAACTTACACACAAATTTTTTTTGAATTTTCCAGCAGTTGTTTACAAATGAATTTGTTCTGCGAAAAAAAAAGACGTATGCGGAAAACAGTTTTTGTGGGCATAATGCTCAAATAGTTTCGTTACACTAAAGGAAGTGGAGAAAATTTTGTTTAAGACCGCCATAGATGAGAACGAAACATTTCAATGTTTTTCCATACTAAGAAGAGGCCGTTCTGGTACAAATCTAATGCCTGCGAAACTGTAGAGAGGTACTATTCCGATATCAGACAAAAAAAAAAAGATATTTTAGACCTTTTACCATAAGTTAATCCTATTTTTCACGATTTTTACAAAGGCTTGAAATTAACGAACCAGCGAGATGAAATCTATCGAGGAGAAGAGCACGGCGAACATGAATGACATAATGCAAATTTATTTTAAAATGAAAGAATTAACTCCATTTTTAACTTTAGTTCTTATGTCCACATACATTAATACTATAGCCGGCTGGTAACATAGTTTTTAATAAATTATTACAATTTAATTTGTGTACAAGCACTTATTGAATTATGAAAACGAATTCATAATCTTATTTCAGCTCTCCTGTAAAGAAGGCGTTTTGGACTTATACCCTTTTGCCCCCACACCCTAGATATAAGTGTGTAAGTTGCAAACAAATGCGTAGGACGATTATGTGAGGTCACTAATATATTAATGATGCATTATCACACATGTATAGTACAAAGTTTTATCTAATACTGCCTTTAATGAAGTACAGCAATGTTTTGAATAAATTTTGTGAAATTGAACTGAGAATACCACACCAGTAATTTTGAAACAATGAAATTGGTATTTTTTTTTTGACGTATACCTCTAGCAACGTATGTATTTTAGTGGAATTTTTTTCTCTTTGGTACCAAACAGCGAATTAAATCGGAAATTTTTTGACTGCATCTTATAAAATGAACCTACCTATGAAAAATTGATAAAATTATACTTTTCTAACACTTGCAGTAACCCAAAGTTGATATAAAATGAAAGAATATAACCTGTTAAATTCTAAACTGGTATTTTCATGCAACTTCAACATGTAGATAATAAGAAATAGAAGGCTAGGAATCTATGCCAAAACTGCGACGTAAACTAAATTCTTTGTATGTTGTTGTCAGAAAAATATTAGAAAGAATCAACTCTCAATTTTGGAGCACAATCTGGTATGGAATTATCTTACCGAATGCGTTAGTTTTTTATATCTTTCAATATTTTAATAACTTCAATCACTTAATAATTTTGTTTATTGTGCTCAAATATAAGTATCACTAAATAAAAATAAATACTCTACACTCTGAAATCAAAACACAAATTGATGGTTAGGTTGCTGTTGTACATATGTGTTGTATCATATATTTATATATGCTTCAACTACCATCCATCCATCCATCCATCCATCCATCCATGGCTCTACAACCCGGGGTGGGTCTTGGCCGCCTCAACAATTTTTCTCCACTCATTTCTGTCCTGTGCAATCTCTTCCCAGTTGGTAACTCCCAGAGTTTGAAGGTCCCTGCGGATGTTATCACGCCATCGAAGTTTTGGGCGCCCGAGTGGTCTTTTGTTGTTAGGGGCTTCTTCCCAGACTACTTTGGTTAGTCTTGAGTCACTACTCCTTTGAACATGTCCAAGCCATCTTAATCTGTTGGACTTAATTTCTTGCACTATACTCGGGCTATTATATAACTCATATACGTCGTTGTTCGTGCGTATTCTATACTGCAATGCCTGTTGATCCCAGTGTGCACCGACTATTTTCCTAAAGATCTTCCTTTCAAATCGGTTGAGTAGTAGTGTGTCTTGCACCGTCATAGTCCATGTTTCGCTACCATATGTAACGACTGGTCTTATAATGGTTTTATATATGTTAATTCAACTACCGGTATACCCTAATATATGCGGCGTAAACTCCAACAATAATTTTAATAATATATATATATATATATATATATATATATATATATATATATATATATATATATATATATATATATATATATATATAATATAAAAGATAAATGCAATAAATCAAACATACATACATTAAATAACAGATAGCTGCTCGTTAATTCATAAATTTTATCCTTATCACACCTGATTAGCATGTTATTTTATGGTCCAAATTGAAGAACGTTAAACAGACGTTAGTTCATCTTTTGAAATAGGTAATATAAAGTATTCTTTTTTCTCCTGTCGTGTATAAACTGCTAAAAGATTATATTCAAGTATTTATGGAGTATGTGTCATTAATGTTACCATCAGACAATACATAAGTATTGTATTAAAAATGACGGCTGACATATTCAATTTTCAATGAATAGAAGGTTTTTAATAAAAGGAAAAATAGAATACTTAACGAATAAAGCATATTCATCCTATGAAGTACCTACCTTCCTAACCAATATAATACAAATATTCGATGACAAGGAACTTTGGTTTATATTACAAACTGCAAATAAGTCTTCTGAAATTTTTAATTGCTGAAATTAATGTCATTAATCTTCAGATATTTCACTGAGCAATGGGAGCGTGTAAGTAAGAAAAATATTAATTTATTAAGTTGGTAGAAATGTCAATTGCCCTAGAGGGTATCACAGATTTGTAACCGAGACTGTCGCAAATCGCACCCCCTGGAGTTTATTTCTTCTCGTTTTCCTCCGTATCCTGAAGTATCTCAGAAGCGGGTTACTCTACAGAGTTGTATTGAGGTATTTGAAGCTTCTCACCAATTTGCTAGTTAATAAGTGTGTTTCATAGCAATGGTGCAACAGCGATTACTTAATGACAACGCCTACATTTATTTATGACATAAATATGCAGCATGCATATATGAAATTACTTCGCATGAACTCAATGATATTTGGAGCCCCCTTACACATAGGGTCATATTTGTGTGAACACGGTGAATGCGATTTTGCCGAAACGTCAGATGAATTCAACGGAAAGCTCGACAAAACGAATTAAAACCCAATAATCTCCGGGAATACCATATATATATATATATATATATATATATATATATATATAAATATATATATATATATACATATATATATATATATGTATATATATATATATATATATGTATATATATATATATATATATATATATATATATATATATATATTATATATATATTCTTATATATACATATATATATATATTCGAATTGTTGTTGCCTGTGATTTATTTTTAACCTCTTGATAATTATTAGCAATAACAGGCTGGTTGAATCTTAAAAAACTCGATTTAATTAATGAATTGACGTTTCACTATGACATTCATAGTTATTCAAAATTTTTGAACAAAATTGAAAATTCTTTGACATTTATTGACTTGATAAAATTGAATATTGATCTGTCTTGTTAAAAATTCTTTCAGTCTAATATTAACATTCAAAATTGTTTCATTAGAAGGCAAGGGAAACTACAGAAACCTTTACTTATGTAAAGTTCGAAAATAATAATAATAGGGTACTATTTATTTAACAGAAAGAAATTAGTCACGGGAAAATATTAAAAAAGTAGAGCAGAATTATCGGTATAGAACGTTTATATGGAAGCAGCCGTTGACACGTGTTTCAAAATTTTTGAACAAAATTGAAAATTCTTTGACATTTATTGACTTGATAAAATTGAATATTGATCTGTCTTGTTAAAAATTCTTTCAGTCTAATATTATGGAAGCAGCCGTCAACGGCTGCTTCCATATAAACGTTCTATACCGATAATTCTGCTCTACTTTTTTAATATTTTCCCGTGACTAATTTCTTTCTGTTAAATAAATAGTACCCTATTATTATTATTTTCGAACTTTACATAAGTAAAGGTTTCTGTAGTTTCCCTTGCCTTCTAATGAAACAATTTTGAATGTTAATATTAGACTGAAAGAATTTTTAACAAGACAGATCAATATTCAATTTTATCAAGTCAATAAATGTCAAAGAATTTTCAATTTTGTTCAAAAATTTTGAATAACTATGAATGTCATAGTGAAACGTCAATTCATTAATTAAATCGAGTTTTTTAAGATTCAACCAGCCTGTTATTGCTAATAATTATCAAGAGGTTATATATATATATATATATATATATATATATATATATATATATATATATATATATATATATATATATATATATATATTCTTATATATATATATATTTATATATATATATATATATATATATATATATATATATATATATATATATATATATATATATTTATATATATATATATATATATATATATATATATTTATATATATATATATATAAATATATATCAGTGGCGGCTATTCAAAGGCGGCTAAGGAGGCTAAGCCTCCTCCTCAATAATATTCCGTGTATCACTAGTATATTATATTGAATAGTCAGATTTCAGCATATTCATATTAATCAAAATCATATTATTTTATGCACCTACCTTCCTTTCAACTTACATTATATAATGGTTTTTACATTTACTGCATTTCATTCATTTCAAGATTTGTGGCAACGCTGCGGAGGCTTAGAAACGTATATTCTCAACGTTCATTATGCCTGCCACAGAAATTGCAAACAACGATGCGAATACTGTCAATGAATACTTCATTGCAATAGAAAAGCAAAACACATGTAAATGGAAACACCGATGGATCCTGAGTCTCATACAATGTCGACCAATCACAACTATAGAATTTCGGGTAAAATCGAATGAATTCGTTGGAAAGCATTAATCGTAGTGTGATCGTAGTGACTAATGGACGACAACAGCTTATTTACTTATATTGCTCGAGTATTGTTTTTAAAATGAGTTTGGTTACTGAAGTTAATTTCAAAAATTTCAATGGTGACTTAGTGGAATATTTGTTATCCCATAACTTCAGTGCACTAAGTTATGAAGATGAAGTTTTGATAAAAACATTGCGACCTATCCCTGAATTAAACAATTTGGTGGAAAACAAAACCGCGGTTTTAATACAAGAAATTATGAGAGACATCCTTGCTTAACCGGATCACAGGTAAAAAATAAATTATTTTGTTGGCAGTGTTTACTTTTTACTAGGGAAAATGTCACTGTTTGGGGCCGCTTAGGATTTGAGGATTTAATTCTATAGTTGAAAGTGAGGAATTTTTCACCGCACGCGGATTAATATCTTACTTACAAGATAAGGAATTTATATATTTTTTAAACACCTTAAAATTAATTTTTGAACAGACAGAAATAGTTTTTCAAATCCTACAGCACAAGTTTTCAGATGTAATTTACTCACGAAATCGGCTCAAGTTTCTTTTGGAAAAAATTTCAGAATTTCGTGCAGAAGTTTATTTTAAAAAACTATTTTCTGTATTTCAAACTACTGATGATACGACTCAATTTAGCCCAAAAAGAAAGAAATTCAGTTACGCAGATATGGAGTTTCACTATAAGCAAATATTTTATGAAATTTTGGATACTATTAGGGGTCAAATAGAAATAAGGTTTTCTGATTTGAAAGAACTACATTTCTTCGACTTACTCAATAAAAATTTGTTTACCGGATTTTCGGCTAATTTTCCAGATAACCTTTTGGAAAATTTATGTTAAAAATACACTTTTTTTGATAAGGTGGCCATAAAAAGTGAACTGTGTGTTGTTTATAATGACAATGAAATTTTGGGGCAAAATGAAGATCATGTGAGGACTATTAAATACCTTTTTGATAATGATTTGAATCAAGATTTACCCCAAGTTTATAAACTCTTATGTCTAATTGTTTCTATCCCGGTGACATCGGCTTCCGTAGAGCGCTCGTTTTCCACTCTTAAGAGAATTAAAACTTATTTTCGAAATTCAATGAGCCAGGATCGTTTGAAAAATATTAGTTTGTTGTCTATTGAAAAGGAATTGGTAAAACTTTTGGCGAAAGACAAAACATTTTATGAGGATGTTATAGATCATTTTGCTAACGTTAAAGATCGCAGAATCCCGCTAATCTTCAAAAATATATAATAACTTTTTATTTGCTCTCACCAGCTGTTAACAAATTCGTTAAGTAGGTAGGTAGGTACCTATTGTGTGAAAGAAAAAAAATTTATTGAATAGATGAATTGATTAATTGGCTGAGAAGAGTTTTTGTTAATATTGTAAATAGGAGTTGTAGGTCTCAAGGTAGACACTCGAAAGTGAAAACAAATTAATAGCTTAGGGTGCTTGTTTTACTTTGATTTTCTTTAAATTATAAGGCGGTTGACCTTTAAATCCCAAAAATTTTCGCCTATGGTGTATTTTTTAACACCTCTTGTAGCCTCCTTAAACCAAAACCTCACGAGCCGCCACTGATATATATATA
This sequence comes from Cynegetis impunctata, assembly GCA_030704885.1. Classification (NCBI taxonomy): domain Eukaryota; kingdom Metazoa; phylum Arthropoda; class Insecta; order Coleoptera; family Coccinellidae; genus Cynegetis; species Cynegetis impunctata. Next base: position 73,847 of record JARQZK010003692.1, on the reverse strand, counting down.
TATATATATATATATATATATATATATATATATATATATATATATATATATATATATATATATATACATGTGGCAGAAGATGAGGCAATTAATTGTGAATAACATACCCGCAATTCATTATTCTAGAATTTCTTTGAGGAGTTATGGATCTTAAAAAAACAGATTTTGAAGCATTTTTGCACCCAATCTCTACTCCAAATTTAGTTGAAGAGATTAAATTTCGTTAGTGGATTAAGTTGCTTAAACTTGATTGAAGTGTTTTCCTTTTGGTGATTGTTTTCCTCAAACGCCAACATTTTATTATATCGAGTTCAACTTTTTCGTGGGACTTCTCATGCAATTACGTGCCATAATTTTACAATCATTGAAATGAAAGTACATATATATATATATATATATATATATATATATATATATATATATATATATATATATATATATATATATATATATATATATTGTATTATATATATTGAACAAAAATCACTACTTTGGATATGCTTATAGGTATGCTTGACTTTTTCTGTAATTGTTCAAACTGGTTCTTCTCAAACATTCACATGGTGTCTGTTGTAATGGTACTCGCTATACCAAGAGTTGCATTTTTACATTGGAAATATACCGCCCTAATGTTTAAAATAGTTTAATTTTGTTTGCAATGGTAGTGTGTTATAACAAATTGAGAAATTTTTCTAAAAGAACCCTGTTCAAATTACTTCGCATTTTTTTTTACTTGTTCCAAGTAGATTCGAAACATTGGTAACATGCATTTTGTCTGGTGCAAGAAGTTATTTCTCGGATCCGACAAAAAAGTCTTTTCTTACAAAAATGAAAATAAATTGCCACCTTGATGGAAATCTGGGTAAATGATATACATCGAATGTAAAATTATTCTTGAAGTCTTTTTGAATATATTTACATTGAGTTTATATTATATTTGTTTCAAAATGTTTGAGCCGGATCTGTATAAGGGTGAAGATTCCAGGGAATAACTAAGAGAGAATAACTAACTGGAATCTGCTCATTGTTCCGGCAAGGGTATTATCTTTATTAAGTTTTACGTTTTACTGTCAAATTGTTCAACCCTGAAAAACACCCAGAAGTTCTAGAAGTGTTCACCGAATCGTAAACTTATTAATTTGGGAAAAATATACGTTATCTTGTGTCTTTCGCTTCCGTTTCTGAATACTATTCCGAAATGGGTGAATCAGTTGATAAGTAAATAAAATAATTGAAATATATTTTATTCATGTATTAAGTTGTAAATAAAAAAAAACTCGCGAGCAGCACAGCTAAGATCGTATTTTTCGCGCGAAATGCATGGCGTCGATATGCGATGCTAACGGATTGAATTATATTTATCACGTTTAAATGGCAAACCGAAATGAAGAGAAGAAATTAAGTTATTTTATTGAAAAAAAAATTTGCGAACTGCATCGGCGTTGAAGCAAAAAATTGAAAGCAACGTTGGAAAGTACTTCAACATATACTCAATTCACTTACCAAGTTTCAACCGTTTATTGTAAAAAAAATTGTTGAAGTGCATTCTGTACTGATAGAAAAGCAGATTGGGATGCGATTTGAACGGAATAGTCCCCGCGCGGAGCAGCGCAAATGAGAAAATGGTTGAAACTACCAAAAGGCACTTCCTCGATATTAACTCGATCTACTTATCAAGTTTTTAACCTCTAATTCAATCTGCAGAAGCTGTGCTGTGGAGTTTAGCAAATTTTCAAAAACCACGAAAAAACATGGAATATCTACGTAAAAACGGCGGCGGTTATGAAAATTTCACCAAATTTTGATAATAATTTCGGTCTGCAACGAAAACAATTCCAGGTATCAAATTTCAGCTAATTTGACTTGATGGAAGCTTCTGGAGATGCCAAAATGCACCAGGAAATATATATATATATATATATATATATATATATATTATATATATATATATATATATATATATATATATATATATATATATATATATATATATACATATATATATATATATATACACATAAATATATATTATATATATATATATATATATGTATATATATATATTATACATATATATATATATATATATATATATATATATATATATATATATATATATATATATATATATATATATATATATATATATACATATATATATATATATATATATATATAAATATATAAATATATAAAGAATACAAATGTCTTCATGTTAACGACACACGTTCGTGGCAATAAGATGAAGTGAACTAGGACATTTATTTGATACTAATCAAACAAACCTCCTAGCGGAGCTGGTTATACGAGTTCGCGAAACATCGAAATGCATCAATATACCTTAGGACGGTGTATGTTAGAAACATTAAGTTGTTTACACAATCAATGGAAATGATAGACAGTCTGTTTCGCTCTTATTTGGGGCTCATCAGTATCATCTATCCATCGAAAGTGATAACCAACCAAATATTTCCAACGACGTTATATTTTCCTTCCAGTGACTATATGGCATATAAATATGACAGAGCGCCACCAGTCGGAAACAAATGAAACACATCCCACAGATAGAAGAAAACATTTCGGCAACATGAACTCGCACGTCCTGACACCCGAAGGTGGTTACTATAATCGCTAAGCAAGAGTAAAGTTGATACATCCATTCGATGTAATTCAAACTTCACACGCCGCAAGCAACAAGCGCTCCAAAATTTTATCCCTTTTACAGGTAGCAAATGAATAGAAAACAGAATTCTTCGTGTTAACGACACACGTTCGTGGCAATAAAATGAAGTGAACTAGGACATTTATTTGAAACTAAATCAACAAATTGAGCCCCAAATAAGGGCGAAACAGACTGTCTATCATTTCCATTGATTGTGATAAACAACTTAATGTTTCTAACATACACCGTCCTAAGGTATATGGATGCATTTTGATGTTTCGTGAACTCGTATAACCAGCTCCGCTAGGAGGTTTGTTTGATTAGTTTCAAATAAATGTCCTAGTTCACTTCATTTTATTGCCACGAACGTGTGTCGTTAACACGAAGAATTCTGTTTTCTATTCATTTGCTACCTGTAAAAGGGATAAAATTTTGGAGCGCTTGTTGCTTGCGGCGTGTGAAGTTTGAATTACATCGAATGGATGTATCAACTTTACTCTTGCTTAGCGATTATAGTAACCACCTTCGGGTGTCAGGACGTGCGAGTTCATGTTGCCGAAATGTTTTCTTCTATCTGTGGGATGTGGTTCATTTGTTTCCGACTGGTGGCGCTGTGTCATATTTATATGCCATATAGTCACTGGAAGGAAAATATAACGTCGTTGGAAATATTTGGTTGGTTATTACTTTCGATGGATAGATGATACTAATGAGCCCCAAATAAGGGCGAAACAGACTGTCTATCATTTCCATTGATTGTGATAAACAACTTAATGTTTCTAACATACACCGTCCTAAGGTATATGGATGCATTTCGATGTTTCGTGAACTCGTATAACCAGCTCCGCTAGGGGGTTTGTTTGATTAGTTTCAAATAAATGTCCTAGTTCACTTCTTTATATATATATATATATATATATATATATATATATATATTTTATATATTTACATATATATATATTATAATATATATATATATACATATATATATATATATATATATTATATATATGACTATATATATACATATATATATATAATATATATATATATATATATATATATATATATTATATATATATATATATTACAGGGCCGGATTTACGAATTTGCCGCCCATGGGCCCAAAGCATTTCGCCGCCCCCGCCTCCCAAGCGCGACAATTTGTCAGACCTAAAATAATAC
>JARQZK010003692.1:37500-67500 GCA_030704885.1 Cynegetis impunctata | reverse complement strand
TTATCTTTTTTTCAAAAAATTTTTAATATGGCTGTGGCCGTCTTCAGTTACTTATTACGTGCTATTTAGTCCAATATCAGCAATCAGGTCTGTTGATATTAGATGGAAAGGGAACCACAGAAACCTTCACCCACGTAATGTACAAAATAGGTTTAAAATATTTGATTGTTGGATTTGTCTTTAAAAAGACATTTCTTGTAATTGTGGAAATCACATGTTCTAAACTATACCTTTTTTTTAGAAAAATTGAAAATTTTAGATGTCTAGATTTTGTCGAAGAAGATGAGTTGTTATGGTTAGAGTTTGTTTTTTGAATTATATTGTCTTGATTTACGTTGTTTCTTAGAAAAATTAAAGAATTAAATCTGCGTATATTGAACTTAAATGTTTTATATCTGTTCTATCATTTATGACTTTATTTATATTTTTTTGAATATGTAACATTTCTAAAATTTCTCTGCGTTTTTGATCTTTCGCTGTTTCTAAAATTTTTGTGCTATTAAAGTTGAAACTGATTCTCATTATTTTTATGTTTGATTATTGCTGTGGTTTGTGTTTTGGTATATTTGTGTGCTTTTAATCTTTCTTCTAAATTTTGAAAAGTTTGTCCTATATATGATTTCTTACAATTATTCCAGGGTATACTATAAACAACATGAGATTTTTGCAGAAAAGGTGTTTTACTTTTTAATTTAGAGTATATTTGTTTTATTTAATTTTGTGCAATGTGGGCTACTTCAATATCGTGAGGAATTAAAATATGTGATATTTTAATACTTAAATGAGGAATATATGGAAGAGGAATATATTTTCAGTTAATATATTCTTTGTCTGACGTTTCTAATGTGTTGTAAAGTTTATGAATTCTATTTTTTGTGATATTTCTGTATAAGTTTTATTGAGTAATCGTTTTTTATGAGTAACTCATGGACACCTTGTAATGTTTCATGTCTGTGTGTAGGTGAAGTAAGTTTTAGTGCTTTGTCTATATATCCGATAATTAAACTCTCCTTTTGTGATAAATGATGTGTACTGTTGTAGTTCAATGTTCTTTGTGAAAAAATTTCTTTTCTATGCCATTTTGCCATAATTTCATTGTTTTTGTGTATGAGAGTAATATCAAGAAAATTGAATGTATTGTTTCTTTCTCTTTCTAAATTGCATTTTTCTATTGAAATCGTTGTAATTTTTAAGAATATCATCAATAAAATCTTCTGATGTTATTATAAGGCAATCATCAACATACCTTCTGAAAGTTATAATTCGTTCATTCGAATGATTTAATACATTTTCTTCTAAATATTCTAAAACTAATTGAGCTATAACACTGGAAATAGGACTTTCCATTGCTACACCATCAATTTGTTGGTAGAAGCTATTTTCATATTGAAAATAGTTTGTACCTAGTGCAAATTGAATTGCTTCTATAAAATCAGTTTTAGGAATATTTGTATAATTTTTGATAATATTCCATTTATCATTAATTTTTACTGGAACAAAAGAATTTGGGATATTGGTATAAAGAGAAACAACATCTAATGAAAAAAACTTGTAATTGATAGGTAGTTTTAAAGTTTTAAGATGGTCTACTAGATCGAGAGAATTTTTGATATAATAGAGATTTTGATTTACCTACTATATTTTTTAATATTGAAGAAAGAAATTTAGAAATATTATATAGAGGTGATGAATATAAGAGACAATATGTCTTAATGGTATGTTTTCTTTATGTATTTTAGGAAGACCATAAAATTTAGTTGAAAGGCTGTTTTGTCTTTCTTCAATCTTAAAACTCTAAGACTACCTAACAATAACAAATTTTTTTCATTAGATTTTTTTCTCTTTATACCAATATACCAAATTCTTTTGTTCCAGTGATAATTAATGATAAATGGAATATTATCAAAAATTATACAAATATTCCTAAAACTGATTTTATAGAAGTAATTCAATTTGCTCTTGGTACAAACTATTTTCAATATGAAAATAACTTCTACCAACAAATTGATGGTGTACCAATGGGATGTCCTATTTCCAGTGTTATAGCTCAATTAGTTTTAGAATATTTAGAAGAAAATGTATTAAATCATTCGAATGAACGAATTATAACTTTCAAAAGGTATGTTGATGATTGCCTTATAATAACATCAGAAGATTTTATTGATGATATTCTTGAAAATTTCAACGATTTTAATTGAAAATTACAATTTACTCTAGAAAAAGAAACAAACAATACATTAAATTTTCTTGATATTACTCTCATACACAAAAACAATGAAATTATCACAAAATGGCATAGAAAAGAAATTTTTTCACAAAGAACATTGAACTACAACAGTACACATCATTTGTCACAAAAGAAGAGTTTAATTATCGGATATATAGACAAAGCACTTAAACTTACTTCACCTACACACAGACATGAAACATTACAAGATGTCCATGAATTACTCATAAAAAACGATTACCCAATAAAACTTATACAGAAAATCACTAAAAATAGAATTCATAAACTTTACAACACATTAGAAACGTCAGACAAAGAAAATATTAACAGAAAATATATTCCTCTTCCATATATTCCTCATTTAAGTAATAAAATATCACATATTTTAAATCCACACGATATTAATGTAGCCCACACTGCATAAAATCAAATAAAACAAATATATTCTAAATTAAAAAGTAAAACACCTCTTCTGCAAAAATCTCATGTTGTTTATAGTATACCCTATAATAATTGTAAGAAATCATATATAGGACAAACTTTACAAAATTTAGAAGGAAGTTTCAAAGCACACAAATATACCAAAACACAAACCACAGCACTAATCAAACATAAAAATAATGAGAATCATAGTTTCAACTTTAATAGTACAAAAATTTTAGAAATAGCGAAAGATCAAAAACGCAGAGAAATTTCAAAAACGTAACATATTCAAAAAAATTTAAATAAAGTCATAAAGGATAGAACAGATATAAAACATTCAAGTTCAATATACGCAGATTTAATTCTTTAATGTTTTTAAGAAACAACGTAAATCAAGACAATATAATTCAAAAAACAAACTCTAACCATAACAACTCATCTTCTTCGACAAAATCTAGACATCTAGAATTTTTCTAAAAAAAGGTATAGTTTAGAACATGTGATCTCTAAAATTACAAGTAATGTCTTTTTAAAGACAAATCCAACAATCAAATATTTTAAACCTATTTTGTACATTACGTGGGTGTAGGTTTCTGTGGTTCCCTTTCAATCTAATATCAACAGACCTGACTGTTGATATTGGACCAAGTAGCACGTAATTAGTAACTGAAGACGGCCACAGCCATATTAAAAATTTTTTGAAAAAAAGATAAATAGTACCCTATTCTTTGACTTTTCAAAATCAAAATAATTTGAACCTATTTCGAACATTACGTGGGTAGAAGTTTCTGTGGTTTCCCTTACTATTTAATAATAACAGATTTGAATGTTAATATTGGACTAAATAGCACGTAACAAATAACAGAGAACGGCAACAGCCGAGAAATTTTGATGAAACAGTAGTCTTTTTTAACTAATCAAAATTTTTTCAAATCAATAACAGTCAAAGAAATTTCAATATTTCAATAATTTTGAAAAAGCTACGAATGCCGTGGCGAAACGTAAACTTTTTAATAAAATCGAGAATTTTTGAGATTCACCAAGCCTGTTATTGCTAATAATTATTAAAAAGTTGAAAATAGTTCACAGGCAACAACAATTCAAACATATATATATTATATATATATATATATATATATATATATATATATATATATATATATATATATATATATTATATATATATATGTATGAATGTGTCTTTTCTGCGTATATGGATGTGTATACATATAGGTATAATATATCATATTTTGGATTGCCATTCTGAAATGTATCCTTGGGGACATTGTGAAAGAAAGTAACATTTTTATATTATTGGAATATTTCGCAATATTTTCCATAAGAGAACTTTAAGTAAGTAAAAGGTGAAGCCATGTAGTTATTTGCTCGTATTCCAGAAAATTGAAGAGGGTTTTATTGTCTGCTTGAACTGGACATAGGAGTCGCTAGGTTACCAGGTACAGGAATTTTCGGTTGAATTGAAAGTGACTTCAAGTATTCAGAAGCAGCTACGCATATTTGTCAGGAATGGAAGAAAAATTCAAATCATAAATTATTGATTCTGTTGGGAATGTTTGAATGACATTAAGAACTTCTAGATTCCTTATTAACTTATATCAATTTTATTCAAGTCGAAACTGTAGAGATCAACCATGTAATTAAGTAACTTTGATGTAATATCGACGACCATAGCGTAGACTTTTTACCTTAAGAAGTTTAATTGAATCGGATGAACTCAATTTCGGAATTATCAGCTGTGATTCCTAGAATATTGCTTAGTAATACTATTACCGTAATGCATCAATGAACCTCTTGTAAAGTCAAGGTTATTTACAGTGGGTGAAAATTAGAAAGATTATTTATATTCGGATATAATATGAGAAATCGATTAAGTAATGTCTTAATAATATGATGAGATACTTCTTGATAATAAAAATATTACAATACCTTCTGGATTCGAGAAATAAGGTGGAGAGGGGGTAAAATCGGACCGGTTTTGCGAAGTTCCACTTTTAACACATTTATTTTTGTTTTTTTTTTAAATATTTAACATATATTGGTATCAACGCAAAGTAGAATCAATAATCTGTAATTTTAAATTTGTAGGGAAAAACACCAATTTTTCTTGGAAATTTCCATTTACACAGAAAATTATAACATACTGTACCTACTGGAATCATAAACGGCCATTTAAAACTGATTGAAATGTATCTTACTGTGTTCTGCAGCAAAATCGGAATAATTATTCATAAAACATTTACAGAATTTCATATACTGCATTTTAATAAGTTGATTTGTTGGAAAATTACACACTTTTGAAGAAATTCCATTTTTACTTCCATAGAGAAAGAAGGATAACTGATCTTTCTTGTTCTGTTTTTCATTTCAACTACAAAGTTTACTTTTACATTTTTTAAAAATGTTTGCTCAATAACTAGATCAGATGTGAAAAAAAAACCTTGACGTCAATACTATCAAACATACGTATTGACATTATTGTACAGATCAATGCGGAATTATATTCTACTTCATTTGACGAATGGAAAAATCGCATGGCATTTGAACTTCCCCACAATTATGTGAATTTTCGAAAGTTTTTGCCCAATCTCTAAGAAATACCAATATTTTCTCCTGCTGACTTTATTTTTGATTTTGAAATGTTTTAAGGTGAAAGAATTTCAAAGATTAAGATCCAAATTGGATGCGTTTGAAGAAAAACCACTTAGAAAAAGCTGATAAAAAAAGAAATAAAAGATATAGTTTTCTTTTTGATTAACGAAGATGACTTCCACTTCGGCTTTCACTGTAAGGTATAAAACATTGATGACGGCTGTGTACAAATTACATGTTAGATTGTTATCAATATAAGAACTGAAATATTTTCTTATGTTTGTTTTGAACTGAGTACCTTATAAAGGTTCATATAGATATATATCATGTACACATATTTAAATATATATATATATATATATATATATATATTATATATATATATATATATATATATTATATATATGTATATATGTATATATATATATATATGTATATATATATATAGTGTATATAATATATATATATATATATATATATATATGTTTATTTATAAATATATATATATATATATATATATATATATATATATATATATATATATATATACTATATACTGGGTCCAAAGTTGTTTTCTTTGGTGAATACTCCTGAGATTTCCTTCGGCCTTTTTTATTCATGTTCTCATCACTTTTTGCTGATGATACACAGCTTTACATCTCATTCAGACTGGAAGAAGCTCAGCAAGCAGTAGCCTGCGGTAAACTATGATCTACTCTCAAATAGCCGAATTTTTCTAAAAAACATTGTTTGAAGCTCAATAGCGCGAAAGACGGTGGGGATTATTTTTGGAAGCAGAACAGGTAGGGAAGTTTTCAAAACCAGCTTCTTCACATCAATTAAGCTGAAGCATAATATCATAGAATTCAAACATGTAATAAAGAATCTAGGCTTGTATATTAGATGAAGACTTAAGATTCACGACTCACTATTAATAAATGTCTTCAGAGAGCTTTCATAAAATTTAAAGTTATATATCAAAACAGGCATTGTTTCACAGGTCCTTTAAAAAATACTCCTTGTGTGATTCCTTAGTCTTGGCACACTTCAATTATTGGCGATAGTCTTACAACTGAGAATCAGTCACCAAATTGGGAGGTCAGACGGCTGGCTCTGTATGCAACGGAGAAGGTACATTCATTCAGTTTTGTTTATACCACAAAATTATAAGATAAAGACTCCACCATATCTTTACAATAAAAATAACTTCAGAACGGATGTCCATAATCTGAATTTAAGACGAAAAAATATACTTGTCTATCCCTAAGCACACGTCAAAGTTTTTCGAGCGATCCATTTTCATTCAGTATAGCAAGCTCCATCAATAAATACGCGTCCTGTTTAAACTAGGTCCACTGGGAGACTTTAGAAGACATCTATTATCGATAACGCTGAGTGGAACCTAGTCTAGCCCCATGTGTAGAGCATCATTTTTTTTCATTGTTTTTTTACATATAGTTTTTTCTTTTCAACGCCGCAATATTCACGTTGTTTTTGTACTTTAGTCATTCTTCATTTTTGTATATTTAGGTTTTTTATATTATTTCCGATTCAACTTGTTTGATAATAGTATAGTTTAGTTTTAGGTTTAGATAGTAAGTGAAACTTCCTAGGTTAGCTGAACAGACAGCCGGAGAATTGATACATTGGATGTAGATTTTTCTGGCTGAACTGAAACTCGCCTAGAGTATTGGGTAACAACGTAATGTTAATTTTTCTATTTCTGCTTAATAAAGTCCTTTCTTATTATTATTATTATTATTATTATATATATATATATATATATATATATATATATATATATATATATATATATATATATATATATATATATATATGGAGATATCGTTGGAAAAATAATCTGCATGAATACAAAAAAGTTCATGAAATTAGTAAGGCAGTTATACTGAATAAAAATGAACTAGATTGCAAAGAGAATTGAAAACCACACTGAATATAAAAAAAACACCAATGGAATATAGTAATTATTCAGACAAATGATTAATTTTCTTCAATTTTTTTCTCTAAATTCTGGATAAAAGCTTACAGTTGATGGTTGTCTGCAGATATCTTGAGGTATTTGTATTGTTTCATAACCAAAGCCGAATATTTCGTATGCTTTCCTGTTTGCAACTTCATCTCTGATTTCACACTAATACAAAATACTTAAGAAAATTTATAATTAAAACTAAATTATCTGCTTTCTAAGAGTACCTATATTGAGTTTACTAATAAACAGAATTTGATATTGTGAATAAAACTTCACAGTTTTCGATTTTCCCTGGTTTTTGGTAACAATTATTTGGACAAACAGAGTGGCCTTTTCAGTATAGTACATACTAACTTTTACAACAAGAATATTGAAAGATGAAGGTAGGGAATATTCAATAAGAATGGGGAGAAACCTAAACGTAATCTCTTAGCAGGTAGATAGTACAAACAGTAATGACATGGGAAAAGGAAAGAAAACACACGTGTTTCATTCCTCCCTGAAGTATGTGTCAGGGAGGCGGGCAGCTTGAGTTTGGGATTAACTCCTTCAGCCAGATCAGAGGATACACTTGTATGTACAAGTGCATTAAGGATAGGTGAGACGGGATATTTATGGAACATAGGAAGTGTGGGTAGGGTTCAGAGGATTAATACTGGCCCAGCATTCGCCTTGTAAGTTTGTGTGTGTAATGTGACTTACATTACCATGAGGAAACCTCTGATTGGAGGCTCCGTGGCGCAGAGGCATAGGTAACGCAATGCCGTCTTCGTTGACGGAGTTGGTGGGTTCGATTCCCACCGTGTTCTTGGGTGTTTGTATGCGTCCTATGAGTTTCAGCGGACATGGGAAAAACGCAACAGGTACAAATATTCAATATTACATTCAGAAAAGATTCAACAACGGTGAATTATTCATATCTAATTGATCATTGAACAAATTATTCGATTGTTTCATACTACTGATTTCAAAAGCTTCTAATGAATTGAGTTTATAGCTTTTCTTTTCTATATGTAATATATCAAATTCACTATTGTTATGTTATGTCATTATCTATTGTTGTCTCATACAATCTTGTTTTTGAAATATTATCTATTATTTTTGGAGGCTACCCATTATTGTGAAATATTTGTTTTATGAATTATATTTAATTATTATAATTTTCTTGCGATAATCGTATATTGATGAGTCTATGTATCATGCTATTAAATGGCGCTGATTTATGTTGGTAAGGTTGTAAAGACGAATTGTGTATCGAAAATGCATCTTTATTGGTATTTCTTTCTATTGTCAAATCCAAAAAATGTTTAGAATCTTCTGTTTCATTTTTAACAGTAAATTTAATATTAGATTGTAATGAGTTAATACAATTTAGAAAGGAACTAAGTTGTCTTGTAAACCCTGTGAAGCAGGTTAATACCGCGTCCAAAGACCTATACCAGTAAAGGAATTTCTTAGAGAGTTTATTATTGTGAATTAGATTCTCCAAGTTATCCAAATTATCCAGGAATATTTCAGCAAGGAGAGGGCTAAGTGGATTTCCCATAATCAACCCTACGTCGCTGTAGTAAATATCATTGTTGTTGTTGAAAATAATTTTGTTCTGAGCAAACTGATAACAAATCTTAAGTTTCTCCTTTCACAACTGGATTTACATTTTGAGTTTCTAAGATGTTTTTTACCAATGTAATTGTATCTTACGGTGCAATGCTAGGAAATAGATTTTGCACGTTTTCTAAATTTCATTTATTAAATCAAAATAACTAGTTATACTATACTTCGCTGAAAATTTGGTATACCTACTTTTTGATGATGTCTATTAATTTGTGTGATATTTTATACGATGGTGCAGTTGAAAATGAAAATACAGGACTAATTGGTGAATCAACTTTGTGCAATTTTGGAATGAATTTATGTGTTGTATTTATAATGCTAATAGAATTATTAATAGTAGCTTTTATGTCTTTTTGGAAAGAACAAGTTGGATCTTGGGTTAGTTTTTTGTATGAACCAGTCTCCAAAACTGACTTTTTTTTATTTATATATTCCTTTTGATTAATAATGAATACAGAGTTACCTTTATCCACTTAAGTGAAAATTAAGTTGTCATTTTTAATTTTTTCTTTAATTGGTTTTATGATTAATTCCTGTTTTCCAATTTTTAAAAATTTGTTTAATAATATTTGCAGTTAAATGTTTTTGAACTAAACTAGAAGAGGATTGGAAAAGAGCCATTTCAGTTGCTACTCCTGAATAATTCGAATTTTTGCTGAAGTCCTATGATTGGTATTGTGCTTGAATCATTTTTTTAATAACTGAACTTAACTGTTAAATATTGTATCTGTGAAATTAACAATAGTCTGAGAAAACTTTATGTTCTCTAGAATTGGAATTGGAACTCAATTTATTATTCAATCTAGAACTAATTTTGCTCCTTTGTTTGAGTTATTTTTTATCTATCAAATCGTCTAATATTTAATGAATCAAAACTAATAGAATGTAATCTATAAGCTAACTCAGAGTGTACCTACTACCTTTACCTTCCTTACACCCACTTCTAGCAGATTCACTTTTGTTAGGTACTTGTTTTCAATTTAATGTATTTTGGAAATACATTATTTTTCAAACATTCGTTGAAAAACCAAATATTTTGGTTCTCTATCGCACATCGTAAAAGTAGTTTGAAATACCAAAGGGCCAGGAAACTCGTAATAGCTTCTTTTAATTAACTAATTGATTGTGCCGATACTTGATGTTATTAATCAGAACGAATATATAAATAAAACAAGGTTATTTTTAGAGACAGGTTCATACAAAAGAATAACCCAAGAGATCCAACCAGTTTTTCCCAAAAAGACGTAAAAACTACGATTAATAATTCTATTAGCATTATAATTCAGCAGATAAATTTAAACTCATAAGAATGAAACCCCAAATTCCAAAACTTTATTCCTTATTAAAATTACACAAAGTTAATTCACCGAATAGACCTGTAGTTTCATTTTTAACTGCACTATCGTATAAAATATCACACAAATTAATAGACATCATTAAAGAGTACCAAATTTTCAGCTAAGTATAGTATTATTAATTTTTTTGATTTAATAAATAAAATTGAGAAAATAACTTTACCGGATAACGCAATATTAATATAATTTGACGTACAAAATCTATTTCCTAGTATTCAACCGAAATATACAATTATATTAATAAAAAAACCTCTTTGAAACTCAAAATGTAAATACAGTTGTAAAAGGAGAAATTTTAGACTTGTTATCTTAGACTCTTAGACCAAAATTATTTTCAATTTGCTCAAGCGATGAAGGGTTAGTTACGGAAAATCCACTTAACCCTCTCCTTGCTGAAATATTCATATATAATTTGGAAAATCTAATTCACAATAATAAACTCACTGAGAATTCTTTTACTGGTTCATATAGATATGTGGACGATGTATTAACCTGCTTGACAGGGACTACAAGACAACTTAGCTCCTTCCTAAATTTCATTAATTCATAACATCCTAATATTAAATTTACTGTTGAAAATTAAACAGAAAAATTTGACAATAAAAAGAAATAGCAATAAAGATGCATTTTCGATTTTCCATAAGCCATCCCATTCGTATCTCACGATACACAATTCGGTTTTACATCCTTACCAACATAAATTATCAGCATTTAATAGCATGATACATAGACTCTCTAATATACCGTTATCACAAGAAAATTACAATAAGGAAATACAATTCATAAAACAAATATTATTTCACAATAATGGGTAACCTCCAAAAATAATAGATAATAACAAGATTGTATGAGACAACCATTTTTCAGGTGTATCCGATTGTAATAGACAATGACATAACATAAACATATTTTTAAAAGTGAATTTGAAATATTAAATATAGAAAAGAAAGGCTATAAACTCAATTTATTAGAAGCACTTGAAATCACTAGTATATGAAACACTCCAATAGTTTGTTAAATGACCAATAAGATATGAATAATTCACCGTTTTTTAATCTTTCCTAAAAGTAATATTGAATATTTGTACCTGTTGTGCTTTTCCCATGTCATTAACAGTTTGTAAGGCGGCTCCGTGGCGGAGAGGTATAGGTAACGCTATGCCGTCTGCGTTGGCGGAGTCGGTGGGTTCGATTCCCACCGTGTCCTTGGGTGTTTGTGATTGTCCCATTACAATTTCATTTCAATTTGACGAAGATTTTACTTGAGACTGGGTGTATGTACTAAGTTTGCGAGCCCATGAGGGTAGATGATGGAACACAGGCGAACAGTCGCCTGTGTCCCATCATCCCCTTAAAAAAAAAACAGTTTGTAACTATCTAACTGCTAAGAGATCACGTTCAGGTTTTTTCCCATTTTTATTGTATATTATATTTCTCATCTTTCAATATTCTTGTTGTAAAAGTTAGTATGTACTATACATCTGAAGAAGCCACTGTGTTTGTCATGTTAACAATTTGCAAATGATTAGTAAGCTTTGAATATCAAATTGCTCATTTCATAGGTAGATTTTTAATTCTTTATCAGCATATCAGTGATGATAAGCTGGCTACTTTCTAATATAAGGGGTATGTATATTATTCACGGGAACAGTCACGAATTTGTAACCAGTGGTGCTAGGGGTATTTATTCAAATACATACAAACAAAACTTAAGGTAAATTGTTTTTTTCTACTGAAATATTTCGCAGCTTATTTTATTTGAAAGTTTCATAAGGTATTTCAATCTTTATTGAAAATATAATTTCATTTAGAGATGGAGAAGAAAATTTTCAGATTTTCTCGGCTGAAACACAACTGACCAAACTTGTAAGAATTCTTTATTGAAGTATTTAATGCAAGTCAAAAACAAACCTTGAAAACTCAGAAACTCTTGGAAAGTATCGTTCCATTGTCATTTTGTTCAATATTCGTTCCTGAGTCAACTCACCCCCATATTTGTATTTATATATATATATATATATATATATATATATATATATATATATATATATATATATATATTCATTCGAATTGTTGTTGCCTGTGAACTATTTCTAATCTTTTGATAATTATTAGCAATAACAGGCTTGTTGAATCTCAAAAAACTCGATTTTATTAAAAAGTTGACGTTTCGAATTGAAATTTCTTTGACATTTATTGATTTGAAAAAATTGAATAGAAAAAGACTACTATGTCTCACTAAAATTTTTTTCGGCTGTGGCCGTTCTTTGTTATTTATTACGTGCTATTCAGTCCAATATTAACATTCAAATCTGTTATTATTAGATGGTAAGGGAAACCACAGAAACCTTTACCCACGTAATGTTCGAAATAGGTTCAAATTATTTTGATTTTGAAAAGTCAAAAAATAGGGTACTATTTATCTTGTTTTCAAAAATTTCTCATTGCGGCTGTGGCCGTCTTCAGTTATTAATTACGTGCTATTTAGTCCAATATCAACAGACAGGTCCGTTGATATTAGATGGGAAGGGAACCACAGAAACCTTCACCCACGTAATGTACAAAATAGGTTTAAAATATTTGATTGTTGTCTTTAAAAAGACATTACTTGTAATTTTGGAGATCACATGTTCTAAACTATACTTTATTTTTAGAAAATTTGAAAATTCTAGATGTTTAGATTTTGTCTAAGAAGATGAGTTGTTATGGTTAGAGTTTGTTTGTTTTGATTTATGTTGTTTCTTCGAAAAATTAAAGAATTAAATCTGCGAATATTGAACTCAAATGTTTGATATCTGTTCTATCATTTACGACTTTATTTAAATTTTTTTGAATATGTAACATTTCTAAAATTTCTCTGCGTTTTTGATCTTTTTCTATTTCTAAAATTTTCGTGCTATTAAAGTTGAAAGTATGATTCTCATTGTTTTTATGTTTTATTAGTGCTGTGGTTTGTGTTCTGGTATATTTGTGCGCTTTTAATCTTTCCTCTAAATTTTGAAAAGTTTGTCCTATATATGATTTATTACAATTATTACAGGATATACTATAAACAACATGAGATTTTTGCAGAAGAGGTGTTTTACTTTTTTATTTAGAATATATTTGTTTCATTTGATTGTGTGCGGTGTGGGCTACTTTAATATCGTGTGGATTTAAAATTTTTGAAATTTTATTACTTAAATCAGGAATATATGGGAGAGGAATATATTTTTTGTTAATATTTCCTTTTTTTGATGTTTCTAATGTGTTGTAAAGTTTATGAATTCTATTTTTAGTGATTTTCTGTATAAGTTTTATTGGGTAATCGTTTTTCATGAGTAATTTATGGACATCTTGTAATGTTTCATGTCTGTGTGTAGGTGAAGTAAGTTTAAGTGCTTTGTCTATATATCCGATTATTAAACTCTTTTTTTGTGACAAATGATGTGTACTGTTATAGTTCAATGTTCTTTGTGAAAACATTTCTTTTCTATGCCATTTTGTGATAATTTCATTGTTTTTGTGTATGAGAGTAATATCAAGAAAATTGAATGTATTGTTCGTTTCTTTTTCTAGAGTAAATTGTAATTTTCTATTAATCGAGTTTTTTGAGATTCAACAAGCCTGTTATCGCTAATAATTATCAAAAGATTATATATATATATATATATATATATATATATATATATATATATATATATATATATATATATATATATATATATATATGTAGGTATAACCAATTGATTTGACCGGTTTTTGTCTGTGTTGTATATTTTACTTTCATTAGCAGAAACAATATATTTACGTTTGAAAGCGGATTTTATAAGCTATTAGTGATTCGTCAAGAAGTTTGCGACTTTGTCTTTACTTTCAGAAGATCAAAATTACGCTTTTAATTCATTTGTAAATTCTTGAAAAATTGAAAAGAGACAACTATGTTTCTTTCAATTGTTTGTGGCTGCGGTCGTATTCAGTTGCTAATTAGGTAAATTTTATTTAGTCCCATTCTAATATTAGATAGAAATGGTAATCACAGGAACAAGAATTTGTCTTTAAGAATTAGGTACCCGTAATTTGGACAATGTTCAATATTACACATATTCTACAAAAAGTTATTGTTGTGGTTGTTTTGAAGATTTGGATGATGTTGAGACGATTAAATCTGTATTTCAAATGGCGATCGGATTGGTTAGTTTCCAGTGGTTAGAAGTTTTTGCTTGAATATGTTGTGTTTTGATTCAGTTTTTTTTTAGAAACATCAAATCTGCATTACATTTTACTTAAATATTTTATACTACTATCATTTATCACTTTATCTACATTTCTTGAATTTTTATGCAGTTAGATTTGAAATTATGAATCTTATTATGTTTAACTAGTAATATATGACGTCATATTCAACAATTTACTAATGAAATATCACATATTTTAAACCCACAAAGTATCTCACAATACACCAAATCAAGTAAAACGAATCTATTCTAAATTAATAAGTGAAACAACCCATTTGAAAGAATCTTAAGCAGTTTATAGTATACCTTGCAAAGCTTGTTTTAAATCATATACTGAAGAAATGTCCCACAGTTTAGAACACTAAATGCACACATATACAAATTCACAAACTGCAGCGTCACTAAGCGACGCTATATATATCTAAGAACCTGAATTTATTAAAAATTTGCAATTTTAGGAACTTGCTAGATGTCTTAGTGCCTACTCACCTAAAATATTTTCATCTATTGGGCATTTCCGTTTATACCGGAAATAGACCCTAAGTCGCTTATTTTAAATAGGATACCTTATAAATTATTACATTTTCGAAAGTTGCTCAAGATTCTAGGCAGATTTTATGTATCATCTCCTATACCTAAGTCTAAGCGTTTTTGACATAGGTATTTAAACTTTTATGTCAAAAATGATGATTGCAAGCCCTAATATAATTATCAATTGTTCCTATAAGAATTCCCGTATTACCTACTTGGGGGTGGATTCTTTGTTGAAAAAGATTTGCTTTGATAGATTTTGTATAGTATTTGGGTAACTGGTCATACAGGGTGTTCAAATAATAAGATTCAGAAAACTGACGAGAATCAATTTTTTCAAATAGAAACCCCTAATTTTTCTTATTTTGTAGTATTAAGCATCAGAAATTAAGGTAATTTTGTATGAGGTTTGCTATACCTAAAATTTTCAATTGTCAAAATATTGCCAATTTTATATTTTTATATGACGATTTTGCATTTATTCAGTTAACAATTAGAACTTGGATATCCACGATTGTATTTGACATTTCAAATCATCGTAATGGCCCCGGTTATATTATACGAACGAAGATTATTTAAAGTTATTTATTTTTAATGGACAATATGACAAAGTTATTACACGAACATGTGATACATTTGTGACACGATATCCTCAAAAACAGAAACAATCCAGACTAAATACTATGAGACGAACAATAGAAAACTGGACGTACTTTGGACCCGAAGAGGAAAAATGTACAGAAATAAACCAGTTATTAACAATGAAAATATTGATACCGTGAATTAGAAATAAAAACGTTAAAAAATAATTTATGTGAATGTTCGAATTGGTGTCTTTGAACTTCTAGAGATTTTGCGCATCTAAGCCGCAATTGTTTATGGGTGGCTTTTCTTATGGACTGGTGGTCCAGTTTTTTAAATGCTGTACTTACTCGCCTCATGCAGTATTCCATGGTGGTCACTGCGGTGTTATGCATGTTATTTTTCACTGATCCCCATAAATAAAAATCGAGTACTGATAGGTCTGGGGAGCGAGGTGGCCAAACATTTGGTCCATTGTTGGCTATTCATTGATCATAAGATAAGTTTTCCAGATAGTTATTGACTAAATGGGCATTATGTGTAGGTACCCCCCATAATGTTGATAGAAAATGTTTCGAAGATTAGCCAGGGGCAAGTTGTCAAAATAGTCGAAACTCATGTGTTTCTGTTTTTGAGGATATGGGGTCAGAAATGTATCACATGTTCTTGAAATAACATTATCACATTGTCCATAAATAATAAATAAGTTTAAATAATTTTAGTTTGTATAATATAACCGCGGTGCCATTACGATGATTTGAAATGTCAAATACAATCGTGGCTATCCAAGATCTAATTGTTAACTAATGAAATGCAAAATCGCCATATAAAAATATAAAATTGGCAATATTTCGAAAAAAAAATGTTTAGGTATAGATAACCTTTTACAAAGTTACCTTAAGTTCTGATGCTAAATACTACAAAATAAAGAAAATTGGGGGTTTTCATTTGAAAAAATTGATTTTTATTAGTTTTCTCAATCTCATTTTAGATCTTATTTTTTTAACACCCTGTATGATTAGTTATCCAAATATTTTACAAAATCTATTAATGTCCTTCTCAACAAGGAATCCAACCTAAAGTAAGTAATCAGGGCTTCGTTATAGGAACAATTGATAATAATTATATTAGGGGCCATCCATAAATTACGTCACACGCAAAGGGGGAGGGAGGGGGTCGACGAAGTGTGACATTGTGTGACAAGGGTGTGGGAGGGGTCCTAAATTTCGTGATGTCACATTTCAAAATCTATACGACTTGGTACGCAAATCATGTGCGTGAATCTCAATATTTATTACAAATAGTAAAATGCGAGGTTGTCCCATGTTGTGGTGTACGAAGATCCAGTCTTTGGCGACTATTGCGGGAGGGGTTCTTACCCCGAAGGTGAATTTGCTCCACTATATTACTTCAGTTAGCTTTGGATCTCCGAGCGTCTTCACATTTGAAGCAAGTTTCGTATGATAGCTATTGTTTCTTTTTGTTTTGTTGATTTGATGTTAATTTTTTTGAAAAATAATTCAAATGTAAATAAAACTGATTTCGGAACCGCTGTTTTCATTCAATAATTTGTGAATGTAAATTTGTAAAATATGTGACGTCACACTAGGGAGGGGGGGAGTCTCAAAAATGTGACCAGCTGTGACAGGGACGGGGGGAGGGGCAAAAAATCATAAAATTCGTGTGACGTAATTTATGGATGACCCCTTAGGGCTTGCAATCGTCATTTTTGACATAAAAATTTGAATATGTCAAAAACGCTTAGACTTAGGTATAGGAAATGATGCATAAAATCTGCCTGGAATCTTCAAGTAGAATTCAAAAATGTAATGATATATAGGTTGTCCCATTTGAAATAAGCAAGAACTTTCCACCGAGTTGCGAATATGACTTCTATATGAAATTCTAGTAATATTTATTCGAGATATTGGAACTAGGCTTTGTTTATTTTAATTGTATGGCGTTATTTGTTCATGGTTTCCTATTTCGTTAAAGATTTTTTGAAAACAGACAAAGTGTTTATTGACAACTATCGACTTCGAAAATAATTCTTCTGATTCCTTAATATTTGCGAATGAGAAATTCGATTTTTTGAAACATTTAAGACTATTCTATTGGAAGTTCAATATGCTGAAATGCTGCTTAAGAAATATTGTAGTACCTACCTAGAAATTCAGTAGTAATTTTTTCTTCATTCGATTAGATTACAGAAGATAGATGAAAAATTCAAATAATATAATAAATATACCAACTCGATGATTAATAGTTATTTTTGTATTACCTAAGTGTGCGAAATCAGTGTTTTTTTAATGGCGCATGAGAATGTAAATTTATAGCCGAGATCGTCGATCGAGGCTTAAAATTCATTCGAATGCGCCATGAAATACAAACAATATTTTTTTGCAACTGGCAAAAAAGTATTTATTAAAAGTCATTTTATTTTGAAAATTAAAATCCATGCAGTCAAGTATGTTTATCAATATATTCTATGATCTTTTGTCAGAGTAAGTGTAACCAAGGAAACATGTAATTTATTTAACAAGCATCAAATTAAATGTTTTGTGAATTATTTCGCGTATTTCACAAATTCTACGATGGATTATACTAATATTGCCAGTGATAGTGATACACCACAAAACGTAATGGATACTGCAAATTCTGCAATTTCAAATCTATTGTTATTCTTATCAATTTTCATTAAATGAATTATTTCTATATTCTATGGTCTTTTTTTCACGGTGAAAAACTATCTTTTTTTCACTAGTTAAAAAATGGAAAACTTTGCGTATCCATAGCGATTCGTGAATGTAGTCTTTTTTTGATAGTTGTACAAACAATTTATTTCTGTCAGAATTTCAGAAAGAGCGTAGAGCATATTTGGTATTCAAATTGCATGACATCAAAAGTCGATATATTATATATATATATATATATATATATATATATATATACATATATAAATATATATATATATATATATATATATATATATATATATATATATATTCATACATGCTGCGTCATTTTAGCGCAAATAAATTTTCATTTTGAATATATATATATATATATATATATATATATATTTAGATGTTATAGGATAAGTAGATTATTAGGGAGTGTTCATTCTTACTGATGTTGTTGATTGAGAAACAAATCAGTTTTTCTGGAATAGTCGATTATTCCTGCTGTTATTTAGTGAAAGATCATTTAGATCTTTTTTTCTGATCTTGATTATTTTTAAGTGCAAAAATCCAATATTAACTAAGATGTTGCAATTAGATTACCATTTTCTTTAACTAAGCTAACCTACTCTAACCTAATCTCCGAGTTCAATAAAGAATCCAATTCAAATAATAGATTTCTCTGATTTTAAAATGAATTGATTTCTTCAAAAGCAAATTAATCTATCTCATGAAAGCATCGAGCTTTCTTGAACCCGGAGGTTGGGTAACTGAGGTACCTACCTAAGTTTAGTATAGGTAAGCTCAATTTTGTGGAAAAAAATAATTGAGTGAGTAACGAAATGTAAGTTCATATTCGGCTTTTTCAGCCCTAAATAGGCAAGAATCATATATTTTATCAAAATCTGGACGGATCTCCATAAATGCCATCGCTAATACACACTGTCATAGACCAAGAATACAAACCTTTACTAACTTGTGACAACTCTCAGTAAATGTTGATCAAAATGCATTACTTTTCGTAGATAATCAACTGTTACTGAATATACCAGTAAGAATCGACTTTACCTATAGGTAGAGTCAAATCTTACTGGAGAATCTACTTTTCCTGTGAAATGTATATCTTCTCTGGAGACAAACGATGGATTTGAAATATTGCGAAAATCCAATCCAGAAGTCGTAACTGTATCAATGATTAATCCAGTATGGTTCGTTTTAACGGAAAAGAGTTAAAGTACCTTGTATAATCCATACTGACCAATACAAATTCAATTGCTATAACCCGGAAATAAAATGAAAAAATATGGATAAATATGTTTTTATTATGTTACAATAGTACAATAGTTGGGAAATATTTGGTGTAGAGTGAAATACTGGAAAACCATGTGATGATATTTCAGAATTACATAAAATAAATAGATAATGCATTATGGGAAAAGTAATAAAATTATCGTAACTTTTCAATTATTTCGCGTACTTTTCATCTTTGGAAGTTTTGAATGAGCCATTAATGGCACTTAGAAGATATGACGTGGATATGGGAAAATTATTAGCAGAAATATTGCTTGTTTATTTGAACAATATTATATATATATATAAAATTTTTCCGGTATCTGCATTTTTGTTTTATACGTTTTATGCATCATTTTCTACGCTACTAGTTGATCAAATACAATAAATAGAATTATAGTTCTGGGTATGCTTGTCCAATTGATTCCTAGTTTTCATAAAATGCTTGGTATTATTTTTCTTCACATCACTCTGTTTTATCAGTGCTACATTTTAAAAATATTTTCATGTTGTACAGGGTGTGCCAAAAACACGAAATGTATCAAAGTTGTAATTTTTCGAATGAAATACCCTGTATTTTATTTCTTTTCTGGATTTTACGATAAAAACAAATGCCAGTTTCATTAAGGTTGAATTCACCGAAACCTTACTGTTTTCGAAATATCTCGTATTTTTTGAAAATGTAGTATCATTTTTAACGCATAAACTTTCAACTGATGTTTTCTGAAACCAAATTAATGATAAGGCCTACTAACTGGAACAAAATTTATGTCGCACTATGAAATATTGACTAACTTTTATTTGGTGTGTAAAAATGAAGGTAAAATAATTGCAATCCTTAAAGGACATTAACTTGTTTAACTTAAATGGAACACCCGTATTTCATGTCACCAAAAGATGTAACAGCTAGTTCTCTATCGAATACCTCACTACATTCCCA
This sequence comes from Cynegetis impunctata, assembly GCA_030704885.1. NCBI lineage: Eukaryota > Metazoa > Arthropoda > Insecta > Coleoptera > Coccinellidae > Cynegetis > Cynegetis impunctata. The sequence continues at coordinate 47,041 of JARQZK010003692.1, read as the reverse complement.
TCGATAACTCTTCACGTTTTCAAATAAAATGCACATTTTCATTTCGCAAACTGATTTTAAGAAATTTATTATTTACGAAGTCGCCTATGGCTTTTTGACAAGTATAATTATTCACTTATAGCTGTCAGTTATGAGAATTCAATTCCAAATCATCCTATCCGCGATAGCTGTCTGTGATCCTGTAATCATTGTTTTGTTATAGAAAATGCTAGTATATTATTAGGCCAATAATTAATTGGTCCTTGGTTTTACAAGAACATTTAAATTGAATTTGTTTTTTAGAATTTTCAACAAATCACTTTCCACTCTTATTACCAGACATTTCCTCACTTATGTGGATACATTAAAGAAATTTTTTATAATACTCACCTGCAACAACACCATACAATATGAAACAGCGCATCAGAGAAGATTTTCTAAATGTAAGCTCGCGGATGTTATCAAATGTTAGGTATATAAAATATTGCTTGTTTCATATCCATCATTTTTTTATTTCCTTCACAATTTTAGATAATAAGTATTTATTATTTAAGATATTGAAAAAAAAACGTATTTATTATGATCTTGATGTTTATTTCAATCAATTCTGATTCTTCAAAACTTGACTTGATAAATGATAAATTTCTCAAAATCAGTTTGCAAGATGTTGATGTGCATTTTATTTAAAAATGTGAAGAGTTATCGATAGGAATATATTGAGGTATTCGATAGAAAATTAAATTTTACATCTGTTGGTGACATAAAATACGGGATGCCCCATTCAAGTTAAACAAGTTACTTCCGTTTAAAGATTGCAATTATCTTACCTTCATTTTTTCACGTATAAGTTAGTCAATTTCATGAGCGCGACGTGAATTTTGTTCCAGTTAGTAGGCCTTATCATTAATTTGGTAAAAAACAAGAAAGCACCAGTTGAGAGTTCAAGCGTTATAAGTGCTACATTTTCACAAAATACGAAATATTTCAAAAACCATAAGGTTTAGGTGAATTAAACCTTAATCAAACTTGCATTTGTTTTCATCGTAAAATCCAAAAATGAAATAATATACAGGGTATTCTATTTGAAAAATAACAACTTTGATACATTCCCTGTTTTCGGCACACCCTGTATAACATGAAAATATTTTCAAAATTTAGTGCTGATAGGTGCTTATCCTTCCTGAAGAAAAAACTTGCATATATTGTTTAAGAGGAAAATAAGAATATAAAATGTAGAATGAGGTAGAACGAAGCACTATTTACCACCATTCCTTCATATTCCGCATTCATTTTCGCACCCTCATCTTGTCATATATCATAAACCTTATAGGTACGGCGTTTATTCGACCGTTATCAGAGGCTTATTTCCTGACTGAATGAAGACATTCAATGCGTTGATGAGGCACTTTTGAATGTAGCGGGGTTGCCAAAAGGCAACAGATAAAGCTATAATATCTGCAGATGTCTGTACTAATGCCCATCAGATTTATAAATAACTCACGTTTGTGGAATTCTGGTGTTCATTATATACTTCCCTAGCGGTTGGGTGTTCACGAGTTATCCCGTTGGAGAGGAAGACATGTGGTGCTAATATATAGGTATATGATTAGAAGATCTCCCTCAACACGTGATAGAATTTTTTCATGTCCAAAATAAATATACATTTGGTCTATATGTCTAAACTCAAGTTTTTTTCAGGTCTTATATTACAATTGTATAACTCTTGAGAATAGTCTACAAACCTATAACACATGCACATATACCAAGAAAATAGTGTTAAACGTAAGCAAAGTTCTTTAATTTGAACTTTCAATTGTAGATTTTTCATTATTTCTTGTTTTTCTATCCTATATAAGATTTTATTTCAGAATGCAGAATTATTGGACAAAAAAAAAGTAGATCAAGCAGAAGTTATTATATGAGTGTAAAGAAGTTTCATTATAAATGGATCGACGTTTTGTGTCTATATGATGAAATCTTTACCAAGACGTTAGCAAGCCATAATGTTTGAAATACATCTGTTGTGTTATTTATAATTTTCACTGCCTTGGTCAAAAATCCATCACCCGGATTACCCTCAGAATCTACCAATTCACGATATCCTTGCGGATTTACCTCCAACCCGTTTAAAGTCACGGAATCCAATATGGGTCAATACACAAGAACACCAGTCAGACATCAAAGAAAAGTGGCGGCGTTGCTGGAATGGTTCTGGAGTCAACAACCAAGCTATCCAAGATCCCACCGTAGTGTTACCGGGTTTCGACTTGAAGAGGTGCATCTGGACTAACTGAATCGAATCAGAACGGGCCATGCAAGATGCAACTCGTTGAAATACAAATGGGGCCTACGTGATTCACCAGCCTGTGACTGCGGAGCTCCAGAACAGAACGTCCACCATATTGTTGAGGAGTGCCCTGTGAGGAAATATTCAGGACCCATATCCGATGTCGTATATGCAAAGCCCCCCACTTTACTCTGGCTCTACAATTTAAATGTTGATCTTTAAATTACTCCCCTCAATTTGGCTAGTCAAACTTTCAACTGAGTATTCATATATGTGTATAGTCTAATATTGTATTTTGCTGTTTGTTTTTTTATACTGATGTCGCTGTACTGCCATACGCAAAATAAAAAAAATAAAAATGTTCATGTTTATATATATATATATATATATATATATATATATATATATATATATATATATATATATATATATATATATATATATATATATATATATATATATATATATATATATAATCTTTTGATATCTTAATCTTTTGATAATTATAAGCTATAACAGTCTTGTTGAATCTCAAAAAACTTGTTTTTATTAAAAAGTTGACGTTTCGCCACGACGTTCGTGGCTTAACTTAAAAAAAAAAAAAGTTTTGATAAAGCCACGAATGTCGTGGCAAAACGTCAACTTTTTAATAAAATCGAGTTTTTTAGATTCAACAAGCCTGTTATTGCTAATAATTATCAAAAGATTAGAAATAGTTCACAGGCAACAACAATTCGAATGAATAATTATATATATATATATATATATATATATATATATATATATATATATATATATATATATATATATATATATATATATATATATATATGGGGAGCATATAGATTGCTTGGTGTACTTGTGTAGTGTACTCTCTGTGGTTATGTAGGAGTGGACACGTTAATTTATTCTACCATTTTTCAATCGCTTCTTTCTTATTGTGTTATTTTTTGGGAAAATAGTTCCCAAAGTAGTCGTATTTTAGTTGTACAGAAACTTGCCTCAAGAACCATATATAAAATGAAGCAGAGAAAATCTTCCGGAAAATTAATATCCTAAGGCTCTGTGGGGTATATATATATATATATATATATATATATATATATATATATATATATATATATATATATATACGAGGTGTGGCTAGAAAAAAACCGAACTGATGCTATAAAAAAATTTTATTTTCCATTATTTACAATTTGATGTTATCTCCTTCAATGTACTCTCCTCCTTGGTCTACACACCGCTCCATACGAATTTTCCACTGTTCATAGCAATGCTGCAGATCATTTTCGGTAAGTCCATACATTACTTCCGTCGCTTTTTCTTTTACTGCTTCAACACTCTCAAATCTAGTTCCTTTCAAAGCTGACTTGACTTTAGGGAAAAGAAAAAAATCACAGGGGCCAAATCAGGTGAGTAGGGTGGATGGTCTAAGATGGGAATGTTGTGATTGGCTAAAAACGTCTTCACTAACAACGCATTGTGAGCTGGGACATTGTCTTGGTGCAGGATCCATGTCTTTTTTTTCCACAAATCGTTCCGTTTTCTCCGTACTCGCTCACGTAGGGTAGTCAGGACGCTAATGTAGTAATGCTGATTCACACGCTGTTCTTTCTGTACACTCAACATTTCAACTACTTAGAACAGACGCCACGGGCAGACTGAGTGCAGGAGGCAGATAAAACACGAGCAGTAGGCCGAGCAAGAGTCACGTGACAGGCCAGGCGACTTTCAGCCTTATTGTATTCGTTTTATTGTTTCACCTGTGCTAGTTCGGTTTTTTTCTAGCCACACCTCGTATATATATATATATATATATATATATATATATATATATATATATATATCTATATATATATATATATATATATATATATATATATATATATATATATATATATATATATATATATATATATATATATATATATATATCTATATATCTATATATATATATATATTTTCAAATACCTATTGTTCATACAAAAACACAAAAATTACTAAGAAGAAAATAGAAGTAGAAATAGAACTTAGAAAATGGTGCCCTATTTATATCCTTGACACAACCTAAACCTTTTGCAGAATGGTGTGGTGCACATGTCCATGGAACTCTTTAATAAGCTACCTACCAAGAAATCTGACTTTCACCAGTTTCGAATATTGATTTATAATCTACTGATAAGATGTGAACCATACAACAGAATAGGGTTTATTGATTATTGTAGTAGTACAATGAGATGTCTTTTAACGTGTTCTTTCTGTTTTGTTGTTTTACTATTTTTAGTGTCTTTGTAAAAACTTATGAAAATGAATTATAATTATTATTACATAGTATAAAATGATGTCTGTTCTCTTAGATTGCTTAGAAAAATAAAAATACAACATTGTGTATTACTGGTTGCCGATAAACTGCAATATCATGGACCATCAATATATTTTCTGATTTTTCCTGGAGTAGGTATTACACTATTTCGAATAAACCGCAACTAACTGTTGGTAACGTACAGCAAAATGTAAATAAAGTAAAGAGTATCAATTCAGATTAAAACATGGTACAAGTTGTTTCGCGTGGATTATTATAGCACAGGCGATCATGATAAATTAATTTCCGATCGTTATACATAATACTTTTTGGCACTACTACTAGAGTATTCCTTGTTTTATACGAAAAAAATTATTTTGAATAGTTACACAATTTAATTAGTCGTATTTTCTATCGCTTATATATTTATATCTTCTTTTATATTTATCTCTTCTCTTTTATCTATAAGATGAAGTAGCTTCCGCTGTTTGTTCGTTTAGATATTTTAAACTATTTGAGAGAATTGAATGCAGTTTCAGGAATATATAAACTGATTCTAGAGGAAGGTTTATATGCATAACATATACATCTAATAGTAGAGAAAAGCCGAATAAAATATTTTTCCGTGCTTAATTCACAATCGCTTGCTAAATATTAGGAGATAGATAAAATAAATGTACTACGGAATTGTATATCTTAAAAAGATCGATAAAAAAGTCCGCGATGGTATATATGTATAGGATAACCCATAGTAACCATTCTTATCTTTTGCTATAGCGGTTGGCGGGTCGTACGTTTCGTAGCGGTTGGCAGCGGGCAGCCGGCGCGGGGTGTGCCGTTGCCGTGGTGTGCCTATATCGCCCTATATCACATGCCAATATAATGAAATTATCCGCCGGGACGGATTGCTAGTATATGTACATATACGCACACACACACACACACATATATATATATATATATATATATATATATATATATATATATATATATATATATATATATATATATATATATATATATATATATATATATTTATTTGTATTAATTTTTCGTGGCTGTGTCGTATTGTTAATTAATTGTATTTTCTCAACAATAACAGGCCATTCAGTTAGAAAACCTACTTTATTGAACTATTCACGTTTAACGTTTAGTCACGACATTCATCATACACAGACACACACAAATACATATATATATATATCTATATATATATATATATATATATATATATATATAAATATATATATATATATATATATATTATATATATATATATATATATATATATATATATATATATATATATATATATATATATATATATATATATATATATATATATATATATATATATATATATATATATATATATATTTATCAGTGGCGGCTCGTGAGGTTTTGGTTTGAGGAGGTTACAAGAGGTGTTAAAAAATACAACATAGGCTAAAATTTTTAGGATTTCAAGGCAACCGCCTTATAATTTTAAGAAAATCAAAGTAAAACAAGCGTCCTAAGCTATTAATTTGTTTTCACTTTCGAGTGTCTACCTTGAGACCTACAACTCCTATTTACCATATTCACAAAAACTCTTCTCAGCCAATTAATCAATTCATCAAAATTTTTTTTCTTTCACAAAATAGGTACCTACCTACCTACTTAACGAATTTATTAACAGCTGGTGAGAGTACATAAAGTGTTATTATATATTTTTGAAGATTAGCGGGATTCTGCGATCTTTAACGTTAGCAAAATGATCTATAATATCCTCGTAAAATTCCTTTTCAATAGACAACAAATTAATATTTTTCAAACGATCTTGGCTCATTGAATTTCGTAAATAAGTTTTAATTCTCTTAAGAGTGGAAAACGAGCGCTCTACGGAAGCCGATGTCACCGGGGTAGAAACAATTAGACATAAGAGTTTATAAACTTGGGGTAAATCTTGATTCAAATCATTATCAAAAAGGTATTTAATAGTCCTCACATGATTTTCATTTTGCCCCAAAATTTCATTGTCATTATAAACAACACACTGTTCAATTTTTATGGCCACCTTATCAAAAAAAAGTGTATTTTTGTCATAAATTTTCCAAAAGATTATCTGGAAAATTAGCCGAAAATCCGGTAAACAAATTTTTATTGAGTAAGTCGAAGAAATGCAGTTCTTTCAAATCAGAGAACCTTATTTCTATTCGACCCCTAATAGTATCCAAAATTTCATAAAATATTTGCTTATAGTGAAGCTCCATATCTGCGTAACTGAATTTCTTTCGTTTTGGGTTAAATTGAGTCGTATCATCAGTAGTTTGAAAGACAGAAAATAGTTTTTTAAAATAAACTTCTGCACGAAATTCTGAAATTTTTTCCAAAAGAAACTTGAGCCGATTTCTTGAGTAAATTACATCTGAAAACTTGTGCTGTAAGATTTGAAAAACTATTTCTGTTTGTTCAAAAATTAATTTAAAGATGTTTAAAAAATATATAAATTCCTTATTTTGTAAGTAAGATATTAATCCGCGTGCTGAATTTAAAGTTACTTAATCGGTGAAAAATTCCTCACTTTAAACTAGGTATAGAATTAAATCCTCAAATCCTAAGCGGCCCCAAACAGAGACATAATCACTAGTAAAAAGTAAACACTGCCAACAAAATAATTTATTTTTTACCTGTGATCCGGTTAGGCAAGGATGTCTCTCATAATTCCTTGTATTAAAACCGCGGTTTTGTTGTCTGTTACGCTGCACCAAATTGTTTAATTCAGGGGTAGGTCGCAATGTTTTTATCAAAACTTTATCCTCATAACTTAGTGCACTAAAGTTATGGGATAACAAATATTCCACTAAGTCACCATTCAAATTTTTGAAATTAACTTCAGTAACCAAACTCATTTTAAAACAATACGCGAGCAATATAAGTAAACAAGCTGTTGTCGGCCATTAGTAACTACGATCACACTACGATTCAATTAATGCTTTCCAACGAATTCACTCGATGTCACGCGAAATTCTATAGTTGTGATTGGGTTCCTATCGGTGTTGCCATTTACATGTGTTTGCTTTTCTATTGCAATGAAGTATTCATTCGGAGTATTTGCACCGTTGTTTTCTTTTCTGTGGCAGGCATAATGAACGTTGAGAATATACCTTTCTAAGCCTCCGCAGCGTTGCCACAAATCTTGAAATAAATGAAATGCAGTAATTGTAAATACCTTCTATCTTAATTAATAAATTATATTATATAATGTAGGTTGAAAGGAAGGTAGGTGCATAAAATAATATGATTTTGATTAATATGAATATGCTGAATTCTGACTATTCAATATAATATATTAGTGATACACGGAATATTATTGAGGAGGCTTAGCCTCCTTAGCCTCCTTTGACTAGCCACCCCTGATATTTATATATATATATATATATATATATATATATATATATATATATATATATACATATATATATATATATATATAATATATATATATATTATATTATATATATATATATATATATATATATATATTTATATATATATATATATATATATATATATATATATTCATTTCCATTATATTCTTGAACCTTTTTATTTATACTTTGAGAACAAAGTTAGTAGGTTTTTTGGTTTAGTTAAAGTTTCGGTCTGTTACTTATCAAAATGATTGGATCAATATGTTACCATCACTACAATAAAAGGAGACTTGACAACATCTTATCTTAAATATTAAAACTGGCCTAACTCACCACAATTACAAACTCTTCACATAAATCACAGAACACATTGACAATTTATAAATACTACGTGAAACAAAACTCAATGATCTACAGTAACAAATTTTAAAAATTGCTTGATGATTTTTATAAAACAACCCCGGATGCCATTAACATCTTGAGCAGATAATAAACACGGAGGAACAACTGAAATTATAACAGGTGCTCCACTTTCTAACTGAAAGCGAAGACTGACGTGTCTATGTAGACGAAAAATTTTTAAAATTTGTTACTGTGGATCATTGTCAAGTTTTGTTTTACGTAGTATTTATAACATTGTCAAAGTAATTCTGTGATTTATGTGAAGAGTTTTTAATTGTGGTGAGTTAAGCCAGTTTTAATATTCAACATGAGTTGTTGTCAGGTCGCCTTTTATTTTAGTGATGGTAACATATTGATCCAATCATTCTGATAAAGGTCAAAGTAACAGACCGAAGCGTTAATGAAATAGAAAACTATATAATCGTAAGATTGTTTAACTGAACCAAAAAATCTACTAACTTTGTTCTCAATATATATATATATATATATATGTGAAATATTTTGGACGTTTTGGATTCAGAGTTGCTTGTATAATCATAGTCAAATTCATGCCACGATCTGAGGTACTATATTTGAAATTTTTCCGGAACTGTACCCAGGGGATACATGTAAATTTTCGTTCTGGTAAATCAGATGTGAAAACTGCATGATTTGCAGAGACGTGCCAAAAATATCGACTGCCGAAGAAACTGGATATATTCAACCAGAATATAAATAAGTATACAAAAATAATTTTCTGTTATGCCACGTATCATAGTGGAACGAATTGTATAGCAAAACATTCATTATATATTTATGCAGTTTTCTATTGGAGTCATCAATCAATTCTATAGATGAATCTGGAGAATATTCAATGCTGTTGTTATTAATTTCATCGTTTTCAAACGGTTAAAATTCAAATCAAATACTTGTGTTCAAAACATATATTACGTTCACATGAATAAATATATATTTATGACTTTCCACTTGTTCCTTTCGAGGGACATCAATTTCACAATTAAGTTTTGAGTGTGAATTCTACTTAGGAAATATCTAAGAGGTTTGTTTTCAGGTTTCTGGAAAATAAGTATAATATTCATACTGTGATCAATCTTCTTCTTATTTTTTGACAATTTTTTGCTTTTGTTTGAAGTGTTACGATCACCACCTGAGTAT
>JARQZK010003692.1:0-30000 GCA_030704885.1 Cynegetis impunctata | reverse complement strand
CTATTCTTTGACTTTTCAAAATCAAAATAATTTGAACCTATTTTGAACATTACGTGGGTAAAGGTTTCTGTGGTTTCCCTTACCATCTAATAATAACTGATTTGAATGTTAATATTGGACTGAATAGCACGTAATAAATAACAAAGAACGGCACAGCCGAAAAATTTTATTGAAAAATAGTAGTCTTATTCTATTCAATTTTTTTCAAATCAATAAATGTCAAAGAAATTTCAAATTTTTTCAAAAGTTTTGATAAAGCCACGAATGTCGTGGCGAAACGTCAACTTTTTAATAAAATCTAGTTTTTTGAGATTCAACAAGCCTGTTATTGCTAATAATTATCAAGAGATTATATATATATATATATATATATATATATATATATATATATATATATATATATATATATATATATATATATATATATATTTAACTAGAGGGAGCTGTTAGTTGAAGTTAATTTTGAAAAATAGCAACATTACGAAACAGTCGCAAGCGTTATGATTTATTGTTACTGTCAAATAAAAAATAAATGTCAAACAGGTTAAAAAACGTCATTTCGATAAGTTATAAAAAATTATCAAATTGTGCACCATGGTGTTCATAACATAACTTTACACGACGCTCAACTTCTCTACAAATTTTTGTGCACAAATCTGGAGTGAACACTGTCTGAAACACTTCTTCTCAAGGGCGACGCCAACAGGGGGCAGGTAGAGGCAGCTGACCCCCCCCCTAGAGGTTCATGTAGTCAAATGCAAAGAAATCAAATCAAAGTCCTAAGTCGGAGTTAAGACTAAACCCGACGCGAGCGTTTGCGGTGTCCATAATTGAAATCTTTTGTCGAATCATTCTCTACGTTGTTTGGCGATCGTTATGACAAGCATTACTATAAATTGTGTTGTTAGGTTATGTTTTTTTTTTTGATAGACAGAAAAAGTTGAAAAACCTATACTAAAAGTTGTTTGCTTTGATACCCATCAAAATGAACAATTTTTGGTACAGATTTTTCAACTTTGAAGTTAGTTTGCTTTGCACCCACTGGAGTTAGTTTGGATCGTGATTCAAAAATCTTCGTATGGTATAAAAGGGAATAGATTTTTCAGTTACCATTCTTCTACCTACATATATGAAATATATTGTATCACAGTGAATTTGAAAAGGGAAAAGCCTAGCGGAGGAAGCAGTGACAGGGATATATATATATATATATATATATATATATATATATATATATATATATATATATATATATATATATATATATATATATACATACATATATATATATATATATATATATATAATATATATATATATATATATATATATATATATATATATGTTTTTAAGGTAGGAATGTCAGGTTTTTGGCCATCTAAATAAACCAAGTGTTTACAGTAACCCCAAAAAGAACAATCAGGATGGTAAAATCGCAGGATCTGGCGGGCCATTCTATGGGTCCTCTTCTACCGATCCAGGAATTTGGAAATATTGTATCTAAAAACTCCCGCACTTGTCTAGCATAATGAGGAGGTGCCCCGTCTTGTTAAAATATAATGTCTGGGGGCATGTATTTTCCATAACTGGTATCATATTTTGTCTTAATAAATTTGAATGAATATCTCCATTTATATTTTTTTCAACAAAAAATGGACCGATTATTCCACCAGACCAAATGCCAATCCAGACATAACTCCTGGTGATATAAATTCTTTTTCTAGCGCAACTTGTGCGTTTTCGTCAGTAGAGTATACACAATAATTATGTCTATTAACCCGTCCGTTTAAGAGGCATTTAGCCTCATCACTCCAAAGAATCCGATCCAGTAGGTTATTGGGATTTTCCTCATCAGCCAGCATAGCTTGAAATATTTCACAAAATTGTAGCCTTCTGTCAGGATCGTCCTCGTTTTAACGATGCATCATTCGTGGAGAATAACGTTTTAAACCTACTTTCTTGATCATTGCATTAATTGATCCTTTTGAAAAACCAAATGCACGGACTAATTCTCTTTGTGACGTTGATTCATCTAACAGATAATTGTGCACGTCTGCACAGTTTTCTGGAGTAGTAACTGTCTTTGGAGCTCCACCTCGCTTATAATGGTTCGTCACTTCTTCATAAGTTTCAAACTTTTTTATACTGTCCAAAATTGATGATCGTTTAGGTGGTTCTCGGTTGTAAGTTTGTCGCCACTTATCATGAACAATCAAGATAGTACCATTTTCTGTGCGTCTTTCCCTCGCCACGTGAAACCGTTTAACAATGGCTATCCTTTGATCTACGCTTAAATTCATACTTATATTGAAATTAAAATATTACAAACAATGACAGTACTAACAATCTAATTCAAAAACTCTTTTTTTGTTTCTATGAAATAAACATAGAGCAGTGTTGCAAAATTCAATGCACATCCGAAACAGAGCCCTCTCTCGGCCTTTGGCATAAAAATTGCCGGAACTTTCTTGAGCAAACTGTGTATATATATATATATATATAAATATATATATACATACATACATATATATATATATATATATATATATATATATATATATATATATATATATATATAATATATTGCACTCCCGCACAGTGAAATACTCTATTATTCTCGGCGAAAATACGACTAAAACATAAGCGCCGAGTGTTTTCAAAGTTTTTTTTAACCGAAACCAGCGAGGGGTATTTCTTCCTTTAGTTCGATTTTAAATATCGAAGCCAATCAATATTTAAAGCTGCCTAACGGAATAGCTATATTGCTGCATGCAAATATGACCTATTACAAATGTAGTTTCAATCTTCGTTCACTAGTGAAATATGATAAAACTGAAGCTTTTATCTTTCATCGCTAATTTCACTCATAAGAAAAGAGAATATTCAGTAGTTTTTAGATCTAAAATAGACTAATTTACTTCATTTTTTGTAAGCTAATAAGAGAGACAAATAGTTTTCGGAAAATAAGGACTCTATTAATCAATATGTAGTGGTTTTGATACATTTCATAAAGGCAAATTTGTAGAAACACTGGCAGAAGATAAGCTGTGCATGAAAAATCAATCCTTCATTATAACGACCTAATGGAAATTTTCGAAAATTGAATCAATCACAATTATTTCATAGATCCAATAACCTGGAATTAATGAAAATTCAGAAAACAAAAATCAAGGAATGGAAATTTTGTGCTTAAGTTTGAGGATAAGGATATCTCTACTCTTAAAAGCAGTCACATGAATATGCCATATTGTTGTGTTAAATTCAGTAGTAATACTCTTGAAAATGGGTGTCGAGATAGATGTCGAGTTCTCGTTATAACTGTTAGTGGAATCATATGTTTTAATTTTGCTATATACATTTTATTAGCTAATTTTCTTCTTTATTCATTGCTAGTTTATATAGATTATTGAATTAAGTAGGTTCTCTGAATTTCTCACTGTCATCTTAGAAACTAAGGGTTGTTCAATAGTTATTGAGGTATCAAGGGTATTATAAGAAAAATAACTCTTCAGGTCGATAGTGTGTTTTCCGAGAGCCTCTCTTCAACGGTTCCATATCCGATTAAATTCTTTTCAAAACATTTTTAATTTGAGAGAAATCTAATTCATAGCGAATCAGGTAGTTACTAGTATTCACCGGAAGAACTAGTCATAACGTAATGACAGTAACTTAGGTTGTAAGTTGTTATTTTTCAATAAGGCGGCACATAAAATTAATTTTGCGATTCAGACATAAAAATGTCCGAAGTAGAAGGAAATACCAATCTACCCTAAGATATTTTAGTGAAAGCTGCTAAAGCAGTTTATGCGCTTGTGCCAGAAAAAACTAGGCTGATTCACAAAAAAGAATATCTCCATTTTAAGGCCTGACTGACGAAATATTACGTGTACCATGTCGAGGAAACCGTTATGATGGCTTTTTTTCAAGATTTGTCTGAGTTATATTCCCCAAATTTCCTTTGGACAAAGTTCTCAATGTTATGTAAAGAAATAATAGTTCATAAGAAGATAACGAACAATGCAAAGTTGATTTATCTGCAACAGTTCCTAAAGCAAATTAGCAAAAATTATCCGCCTAGTTTATTCTGGCACAAGCGCATCAACAGCTTTATCAGCTTTCACTAAAAAAAATATCTTTTCGGAGATTGGTATTTCCTTCTACTTCGGACATTTTCATGCGTGAATTGAAAAATCATTTTTATGTGCTGTATATCTTTAAACAAAACAAATTTCCTAGGCCCTAGGGCGATATTTTTCTAAAATTACACTCTAGGATAATATTTCGTATTCTTGACATAATTTCATTTTTTGTCAATAATATACAAGTCGGACATTAAAGATTATTGAGACAGTACCTTTTTTCAAATGTATCTATTTGATCAATAGGTACTTCCAAGGAAAATATATGACTAGGTTAGCTTTTTCAGCCACGGACCCCTAGTGAATGAAACGAAATTATCGTGGACCCCCTTAATGAATAAAAAACAGGAATAAAATTCGAAACATTTCTTTTAGTACTACACATAGAAAAAATACTTTTTTCTATAAGAAATATGCACTTTGTTTTCGTTATTATAAATGCGTTAGCATACGGTTCTTAATGTGGCTCTTGTTGTTACTCTTTCGCAAATAAATTAGTGATATTTGGGTTAACGTAACTTAAACGTTTTATTCTCAAATCGGATTTCCCTTGTCATCTGTTTCTTTATTTGTCTTAGTATATACAAGAGCAGAAAAGGTCTTTTTCACAGAGGTATGTTAAGAAAAGCAGTAAATATTTTATTTACTTTAGTATTCACTCAAGAACTTGATGAAGAGTTACATCTATGTTAAAAAGGTCTGATATCTAGTTGTTTTTTGTAGGGTACTGTAGAATATAATGAAATAAAGACCTTAAAGCGCGGAGGTGTTCAATCATTTCGTCTTGCACTTGTGTTGGAAATTGTGCTCCAGCAGAGGATTCTAAAAACGCTGACACTGTAGTAAACTGATTCAAATTTTTTCGAATTGTAGGATTTGTCCAAAGTTCAAGCATTTTTAGCATCGATACAATTTTGTCGTCAGCTTGAAAAATTTTGCTATCTCTTGTTCTTCATTTATAATCGTTAAATAGTCCAGAGATGCAACTGCGGTCCCCCATACATAAACCTACTCGCGGATCCCCAAGGGTCCGCGGACCACACACTGAGAAAAAAAAGATTTTCCGTTTACTAAATGAATGGTTATGTCGATTAAGTTTCATTGAACAATTAACATGTCAGTCATACTACTTTTATGAATGCTCAATATCACGACAAATCTATTACATACCACATCCAAATGATGATAGCTTCAATTATTATTGACTAGGTACTTCATCAGTTGAAATTTTCAATAACAGGTAATTATTAAATATCTTACCTGTAGTGATATTAGGTTCAGGGTGAATATAGCTTATTTAATATTTCTATTCACCTCTACAAATGATAGCACGTATGAGATAACTTCCTGTGATGTCAAGATTTACCACTACAAAGAGTAGTAAAAAAGCCGAAAGATTCCGAAGTAACAAGCACGCGACGCTATATTGCCGTTCGTGATTTGTGCACCCATTCTCATTGTTTTAATTTTGCACTACTGTTCCAAGTTGAAGTTCAATGTTTACGAATAGATACCTAGAATGGAAAGCTTACTGATTCAATGGAATTTGGATATTTTAATACCTGTAATCAACGGTAAGTCATACTCTGTTTCATAGCGAATTTGGAATGGCACCAATGGTTTCAGTACATACTTAGAGGCAGAATTCATGATCGCATGTAGGTTTGTCTGGCATAGTGGTATCTCCTATTTTTTTCAAATTTGATTAACCTAATCAACTAGATATATGTAAGTATATACCCATATGACTCACATTTTTCCATATTAAATTTATAACTAACTGCATATTATTGAAAAGCGATAATTTCCCTGCAAATGTCCCAAAAGTAATTCCCATAATACCTTATATACTCACCTGCTTATAATTTCCATAGAATATTATCATTCGGTAATTTTTATTATCTGTTATGTATTTATCTCCATTAGTTTGTGGAGAGAACTACCAGTTATTCCATACTTCTTTGGTTGTAGAGAACTATATAGATGAATGGTCATTCGAAAATCAAAGCAAAAATTCACAGATCTGAGTAATAAGATATGCTCCTTGTTTTCCACTGAATCTCCTAGTTCTTATTAGATACGAGGCTATAGAGACAAACATGGAAAGCCAAAAGTTCACAAGGAAAACTCTGGAACAAATATTCTAACACTAGAAAGAATTATATTTCTTTGAAAATTATAGTAAAAGAAAAAAGCGATCGGTTGATTATATAGATAATAATATTGATAATTCTGGTAAGTCAACACGTTATTTGTGTAGAATTGTGTGAAAACCTTAGTATTTTGTATTTTTCAGAAGTAGTAAGAGAACAACTTGAAGAAGAAAGCAACTGACTAAAGTACAATTATGAACCTTGAAAGAAGTTCTAAATCTTTGGGACAGAACTTCAGAGTATCGAATGAATCAATTTCCAAACACCCTGTTTATTGATTACTAAAGTTGAATAAACCGGCCTGTAAACATTGTCTTACTTTTATTACATAATTACAATTGGTTCTGTTCCCGAAAAACAACATAGTACGTATGAAATACTCATTTAGTGAAGTAATAATGAACCTGCAAAAATCTCTGATATTATATCAGTGCAGATAAATAATAACCATAGATTTATGGACAAAAATAGAAAGGTAGTATTGTACATTGTCATATACTCGTAAATGCTAGGTAATACCCTTACTTTTTTATGTAGTATTCCATGCCACCGATAAATAAGAACAAATCGACAAGTGGGAGTTACTTGTTTGTAGTTGTAAATAATAACCAAACAGGAAAAGTGCTTTGTGCTTTAGGGTTTAGTATTTTTTATTGTTTGGATTATACTATTTTGTAGTGGTAATATTTAATAAATGTAGTGATTGGCGCCTATTTGACCACAACGCTTGGTATAATATAGTTATCTTTCGGTATTCACAACGGATTATTTTTTTCAGTGCAGGTTAAGAAACAGTGGACTAGGTATTTACGTTTACCGCAAACTAGAAACATGTCTTAAATATTTTAGTTAGCATATCAAACAAACTTCGGGTTAGAAAGACCCATATTGTTCTTGAATTGTCCTACGTGTTCCTATTTCGTTAGAGTATCATATAATAACTAATTGAGACAAGTTTTCAGTTTATAATTGGCTACAATCCTCTTAAATTTCCGCAACTTCTATTCACAAGCATGCCGATATTAAAAGACTGGAGGGACACACGCCATCTAACTGTCTGCTAACTACTATTACGAAAGTTCTCTTGAATCGGTTGAGTTGGTAGAATAATAATTAAAATTTTCCTCGTTAAAGTTCGGCATAAATTAACAATTCCAATGAAATTGGTGATTTGGAAAGACCTCGTTGCAGATTTCTGATAGAGTTTGAAGTTCTTTTCCAATAGAGACACAGTGGCGCCAGACCAATAATTTGAACTTTTCCATTCCTACGCTTTCAATTTCTATTTGTTAGAAAATTTGCTGATCATGATATTTCTTCCTCGCAACAGCCTGCAGTTTGCTGAAGGTGAAGCGATTTCTAGGGAAATACAGGAAATACATTCATTCGATGATTCATTACAATAAAATTTTAGTGGAATAAAACTAAGTGTTTTACTTTGGTTGATTTATGATTTTTAATGTTCTAAATTTGAAGCCAGCAGTCAATTAACGATATTAAATTAAATATCATTGACGTACAAATGTATTGGAATTGTTGGTTCACAGCTTAGTTACGATAATCGAAACCTCTACTTTACGCCCTCGGGCTGTAATTATTTTTATACGGCCGTAAAAAGTAGATACAAAAGCTCTGTTTTAGTGACAAAACAACGAAAACTTGATTATTCAAATTTGAACAATGAACATCCCGCTTTGTTGAAATTTTCTGACACGAGACTTTCTTGCATTTCAGATACAATTCTACTGGATATCGCTTAATCAGCTTCAGTTATTATTACAGATGGTAGACCAAAATCTTTCAAGCTTGTCATGATGTACTAATTTTTATAATTATTTGTTTATTAATGCACAAGACTGCATGGTAACTAATAATTCGTCTCTATGATGGCTCATTAATATTTTTTATTTTTCACTTGTATATTATTTGTTGATTTTACCTTAGATATGGTTGCTATAAATAAACTCATAACACCCTAGGGCGTTATTAGCTGGCGTTATGGTCATAACGCCCGCTCATTGTACGAGGAGAAATGAAGCGACTTCTTTGAATACTTAATAATCCCTGTCGTATACGACGAATTCATATTCATTTCCATTATTTATATAAGACTACACAAAGAAATCAGGAATGACATTCACTAAATATGATGACAAAATATCAACAAACGACATGCCTACTATGAGAAGAAAAAGGCAAGTAAAATGCTAGGAGCAATGAACCGAATTTAAAATCGATTTTGCATTATAATAAAATAATTTCTTCGTGAAAAATAAAATCTTCTATGCACCACGCCCGATAGGCGTTAGGATCTATATAACGCACTTGGTACATAAATAACTATTTTCAATTCCTCTATAAACAGCGCATTTGTTCATAAGAGGTTTTCATACAATAGGGCATGAAAATTAAAAAAATCCATTTTATGCATCTTCCGATTATAAAAAACGGTTCTTTGAAATAAAAATAAATTTGTTTTTATTTTGCAAGTACGTAAATTGTTAATAAAAATCAGCAAAATTGAAATTTATCAATTTTTTCAACGGAGATCCATTCTGAAGCCTTTAAAAAATAGCTTCAAGAAAGGAAAATGATTTCAGACCTATAGTTGAACCGTTACACTTACAATTTTCATGTTCAAACCCAAAAATATCAATAATTAACAATTGCATAACTAATTGAAAAATCGTGATAAAAATTTGTTGCCACCGAATTATTGTTCATTCATCTATCCAGTAAGCGCCTTAGTTATTTAGAAAATTTTTTTTTGTATTTAATATGTTTAAATAATGTTTATTGTTAAAGTGTCCAAATGAGCATGACTTGCGCAAGCCAGGTTACCCGTCTTCGGTCGTATTTTTACCCCTCTGAGAAAATTATAAATATTGATCCTACAGTTTCAAGAGTCCAGACATTGTTATAGGAAATTTCTTCCTCCTTTTGAGTCTTTTTTTAGATATCAAAAATCTCAATTGATTTTTGAGTTGTTTGCAGAAAACCTATACCCTCTTTTCATCTTTCAGGAAATTTTGCATAACTTTTACAATTTTTGCGAGCGGAACTGTATTTTTTTGAAAAGATATCTAGGTACATTGTATTCCAAATCGAATGACACCTTGCTCATATGTTTTCGACACCGTTGAAAAAAGTTGAACAAAAAAGCACGTAAACTATTCGTCGTAGAGACTTGCGGTAAAAAATAGTATATCTAAAGTGGCCAACAAAAAATCCTGGAAATTAATCTCAAATTTCCAAGATGGCCGCCATGGGGCGTAACCGCCATATTAAACTTTTTTCTGAAATCTCTGATTTGGTACATGAATAACTATTTTGCAATTGTATTATTTTACTGTCACATGAATTAGTACTGAAATGTCAAAATGAAACCCAGTTTCTCTGATGTTATTTTTATATTTCTGTTTCTTTGTCCTCTTCGCTAAACCGTCGGGCCTCAAACATCGTCCGCGGGAGTAATATTTTTCTTTCGGTCCTCTATATGTAAATAACTATTTCAACACCACAATATACAATTTTTTTGAATCAAAAATTTATCTACTGATGTGTTCGAAGAAACTATGTAAAATTCCACATGGAATGATTTAACTTGGAAACGAAACATCTAATACCAGAAAAACACATACGGTTTTCTCTTATGAAAAGTCATTCATAATAAAAACTTCACAGAGGTCAGAAAGAAGTTTGAAATCGCACACATATTCAAAAATATGAACAAGATAATAGTAATGAAAATCAATATTCCAATAAACAGAAAATGTACTCCTTAATTAACTATCTAATGATAGTTGGTTGTTCTATAGATTAGTTCCCATTTTTACACAATATGCTAAAAATTAATTGTTTGCACTTGATGTCCTTTCAATAAAAGTTCTGATGAATCTAGTAGCCTATTGTCTGTAGAAATTTCAGTTAACTCTCATATACACTCACCGGCACGAAAACTGGAGCAGTGCAATATTTTCAAACAAACTTCAAATGTTAATGCTTTGTGATGTTTCATCATTATAATATCATACAAACAAAGAAAACAACATGTTTTATGTATTTTCCAATGACAAACATATAATTGAAGAAAAAAAATGTTTTGTGACAATTTGAAAAACTAGGACGAAAACGCACAAACTGGTGACGTGTAAAAATTACCTTAAATTAATCAAAACTGAAACGACTCGCTAGCAAAAATTGGGGAGCCGCATTCTTAATAACGGGTGTTGCCCCCACGTTCTCGAATTACGGCCTGTATCCTCCTTGGCATGCCTTAAATCAAGTGGAGAATGTCCACTTGTAGAATAAGTTCCCATTCCTCTAGAAGAGCTTGTCGCAACTGATTTAAAGTTAAAGGAGCAGGAACACGACTTCGGATCTTTCGCCCAAGCATGTCCCAAACATGTTCTATGGGATTAACATCCGGATTAACCTCGTTTAAGTACTGTTGAGTTATTATCGCGGTGTGAGGTCGGGCATTATCATGCATCAAAAGAAAGTTATTTCCAATAAAGTCAACATAAGGGACAACAAAATCTTGGAGAACGTCCTCTATGTATGTGGTAGCAGTTAAGGATCCTCTCGGAAGGATATACAATTCTGTGTGTGCTTCCAGAGAAATTCCGGCCCAAAACATAACTGAGCCCCCTTGGTATACTGTCCTAGAACTGAAGGTACATTCTGCAAAACGCTCGTGTGGCCTTCGCCATACTCTCTCACGTCCATCTGGAGACCGCAGGCTAAATCTGGACTCATCGGTGACCAAAACGCTCCCCTATTCATTTTCATCCCTGTGCAGATGATTTCTGGCAAACTGAAGTCGCGAAACACGATGACGCCTAAGACGTTTTGGGCCTGTTGCAGGTCAACGACTGATAAGATTGGCTTCTCTCAGTCGTCGTCTAACTGTTCGTTCACTTACGTTGGTTTGCCGGACTTGCGGAAGCCGATTTCTGATTTCAACAGCTGTAGCATGACGATTTCGCAGACTTTGTAAGATGATAAAACGATCATCACGAGCGCTAGTGCTGCGTTGGGGACCAGTTTCAGGTCGTCTGGTGTAACCTTCTGTTTATAGAAAACGTGTAAAAATACGGTGAACAGTGCTATTGGGCTATTGGAGACATGATACTCTCGGGCAACATATCGCTCACTTCTTCCGTCTTGAAGCAACGCAACAATAGCACCCGCTGTGTCTGGATTCACATCCATATTTTTCATGCAGAACAACTTTCAAACATTTTTCGATCTGTCAGATTCCTCACAACAATGACAACAACAGCATTGTTGAAGTGGCCAACTATGCACACTGCAGTACTAAGATCTATGGAATTTATGATTTTTACTCAAAAACACTTTTTTTTGTCAATTAAAGGTTTAAGTGTTGTTAGAAAATACGTAAAACGTGTTGTTTTGTTTGTGTATAAGATATTATAATAATAGAACATCACAAAGCATTAAAATTTGAAGTTAATTTAAAAATATTCAACTGCTCCGGTTTTCGTGCCGGTGAGTGTATATATATATATATATATAAAATATATATATATATATATATATATATATATATATATATATATATATATATATATATATATATATATATATATATATATATATATATATATATATATATATATATATATATATATATATATATATATATATATATATATATATATATATATATATATATATATAATCTTAGATCGTTATTATTTGAATATTTCTGTGGTGATAGTCAGAATGAAGATTTACCAAAACTTATAAACTAAAAGAATGAGCAGACATTTTAAAAAACAAAAGTCAACTAGATTCATACACCCAATTGTGCAAAGATGGATGTTTGGCGTATTGTATATAAAAGAGAAAACTTAGCTATAGAACATTCTAACATCATTCGATAGATAATTGAAAAGTACATATCCTGGTAAGTTCAAAAACATGGCATTTGTTTGAATTAATCAAGTTATTGTCTCTTACTGTTCTTTATTAAAAGGTTTAATATTTTGTACCCATATATTCCAGAACTGCCGTACAGCGTGAATAACATTTTATATACAGGATGTCCCACAGGGAACCAAACCGATCTGTATACAGATAATTGTCGAGAATTTTGAAAATTGCAAGTCAAAAATGACAGGTCGACGTTAGGCAGATCGGCTAAAATAGTTATAAGTTGACACTTTCGGTTATACCAGAAGTAGGTGTCAACTTGCTTATTTCAAATAGAAAATCCTATATATTATGACAGATTTCGATTCTATGCAATATTTCAATATAGACTTTGTGTGTCATGTCTTATATCGGAGTCTTAACGTTTTTGACATTTTCAAATTTGAATGTCAAACATGACATTTGCAGGCTCTAAAATAATCATCAATTTTTTCTATTAGAAAATTAATTGAAGTTTGAATACACGTAGGTAGCTATGATGGCAATGAACACCAAAAACTGTCATTACGACGCTGTTACTTACAAGTTAGAAATTATTAATGACAATGCCGGTGCGCTTGAATTATAAAAATGAAAATTTTTTTAAATTATTTATTGTGATAAATATTTATAACAGTATCATAATGACAGTTTTTGGTTCTCATTGCCGTCATAGCCACCTAGATGCATTGAAACTTGAAATTTTTAATAAAATTTTCTTACGCAAATTTATTCATTTGGCAATATTTCAAAACCTGAAAATTTTATAGATATACAACCTCATACAAATTTTACTTTATGTTTATTGCTTAGTAAGATAAATTCATGAAATAACTTTAAAAAAAAAATTGATATTGCAAAAGTGATAAAACTGTTCAGTCATGTGGGATTTTTGATTGAAATTATTTTCTTATGAAAACATTTAGCTGAAATCACCAAAGAAGTAGTGCTGATATTTTTTCAATACATATTTTCAATATTCCCAAACGAGTTTTATAGCTAGAAAAACAGAAAAAAATGGTAAGAATCTAACTCAGCCGAAAACAGCAAACGAATCTTTAAATTGTTCGAGTCTCGAAGATACTAATAAATCCTTGAAGGGAAAGACAGAAAAAGAAAGACACTAGGGGAAATCTTCGAAAGATACACTGGGACTATTAGGGGAATAACAAGCTAATAATCGTTGAGAACAGTCGAAAACAAAAGTGTGATTATCCGCTTTGAAACTGCTAACTAAGGTAACTCGAATCGAATTCGAGATTTATGCCAGTGCAATTTTCCTAAGATAAAACCTCGAGATCGTTCCTCAGTTCCCCCGCTTTTGTTAGGAACTTAATTGTCTTTAGGGAGTATTATTTGTTTTCATATCGTTTTCATATCCTTTGAAAACTGTTTCAATGAGTCAATTTTGTCGAATCTAAACGCCAAGGACTCGAAGAAACAAAAACAAATTCACATTGGTTCACAAATACTCCAACATTTCTATGTAAATTTGGCGCCGTTTTCTATATTTCAAGTTGTCTTCATTTCCACTACTTCGAATTCAAGAAGACTTGAATTAAGATTTTCATAAGAAATTCAAAGCCAAGTTCAAAAAATAATTAAGGACATGAGGAAAAATGAGGAAATTGTATTATAATTAGAAGTTAAAGAATAGCAAAAACACACTATATCTTCAATATTTAATAATCTTTAGGAGATCGATTTTGGTTGGAAAACCATGTTCAGGTCAGCTAAAATTTACAAAATAAAGACATCTGAATATATATATATATATATATATATATATATATATATACATACATATATATATATATATATATATATATATATATATATATATATATATATATATATATATATATATATATATATATATATATATATATATATATATATATATATATATATATATATATATATATATATATATATATATATATATATATATATATATATATATATATATATATATATATATATATATATATATATATATATATATATATATATATATATATTACCTATATTACGTATTCTTCGATACGAATGTGTAATATTTAACCTTAATGAACTTGAAAGTTGTGGAATGTGAAATGCAGAGGATCAGAAATGGAAACAGCTAATATGCTTAATTAGCTTGAATATGTTCTTATGAACCTTTACTCTTTGGTATTTCGTCGTGTTCCGGTGGTATCATTTTATAGTAATTATTTTCTGTAGATACTTAAAGTTTTCAGGTTTTCAGATGGTTACCTAGAGATGAATTATGACGGTTGTTTTGGTATTCTTTGAATCTTTTCTTTTAGTCGCGTCAATGAAGCCGTAAAACAGGCAAACTTCGAAAGTCCTCAGAAACAGCTCCGATTTTGATGAATTTTTTTTTTATTTCTGTTTTTTTTATATTATTGAAAATCAGAAATTATTTTTATTGTTCAAACAATATGTATGTAATTTATATAGGAAAATAAGTTTTCATCTTCATTAGTTTTCTATTATTTATTATTTATTATTAAATAATAGAAAAATTCATTATTTATGATTAAATAATAGAATAATTTTTCATTAATTATTAAATGAAGGAATAATTAAGCTTCATTTTTTTCACTGACTCTAAAAAAATAACACAACACAAATAATTTTGTCAATTTCTGTATTTATTTTGAAAAACGAACAATTAGGTGGTGGGTGATTATCGCAGTCACTTCCACTGCATGCAATGCAGGCGGGTGAGCAATGCAAACCACTTTTTCTGCAGCCACACGCTGAACCGCATCTCGTTTTACAAGAGCAAAATATAAATTTTAAAACGTTCTTCGGTGCTGCGGGTTGTGTCATTGTAATTAGTTTTAAGTAATGATCTATTTGCCAACCCCAATCTTCGAGAGTATTGAAGCATTATTTTTCCATTGTTGAACTTGAAGGTAAACTCTTTTAAAATGTTTTTTTGTTGCATTTTGTGATGGAGGTAAAGAACTGAGTACGCTCTTGTCTTTTGACGCTTATGTTATAAAACGCTTGTAATGCAGTTCATTCAAGCTTTTGGCACTTTTAGCATCATACATGGTGGGAATACAATAAATACCTCCATCAAAAAGTATTTCTTCACGTTGTTCTTGAACCATGAAAGTTTCAGCTGCTGCACGTAATTTCTGATAACTATTAAAAATTGATAAAACTATTTTTTCCTTTATTATAAAAAGCAGTTGTTGTATCACATCCAGTGAATGCATGAATGAAAAAGAGATGATTTTTGGTAATGTTTGGATATTTCATTAACATGGTTTCTGTAGAGTAAACTCTTTCTAAGACATTATTTTTGACTGGTTTCAATAAAAATATTTCTTCATGATCAGCAGGGCCGTCTTAGACCATCTCGGGGCCCTTGGGCACATGGAGAGTTTTGGGCCCTTTTAGGACATGAAAAAAATGTGAAGGATAACATCAGTATCTTTATTAAGTGATTTTATTGGTTATTATGGCTAGCCTTATATAAATCGATTGTAAGTGAACTATTGACTATTCTGAGAATTGTAATTATGTTTATATGATGATGGTTTCTTCCTGGATTCTTGTTATGCAAAATCTTCTATTATGTCCTCAAAGTCTAATTCTTGAAGGATATCACTTTCTATGCACATGATTGACACATTGGTAAGACGTTCTTGTAGCATAGTCGTTCGTAATTCATTTTTGATTCTTTTAAGCCGTGAAAATGAGCGCTCCTCACTACAATTGGTGCCATCAAGCAAAGAAATATCCTTGTAGCGACTTCCACAATCAGAAAAATTTCTTCTAATTTATCTGCTTTGATTAGAGTATGTGGGGCTGAGATACTAAAGTCCGCCGATTCATTTACAAGGTTTTTCAAGTACTGCCTTAAATGAAAACATTCCCATTTGAGCTTATCAGCGTTAATGTCTTCGTGATAGAATTCTGCAAATTCTTTGCATTTATTTGTCAACTGGCCAGAATCGATTGCTTTTAAATGAGAAAAAAACTGAAACGTTTGTCAACATCCTTATACGATTCCGAACTTTGCTTCAAAAGAGCACCCAATGTGTCGATTATAGAAAGAAATGTTTCTGTACGAAATTTTTCTGTGCCACTCAACTGTACAGTCTCTGATAGTCCTTCCAAAAAAGAAATGCGTCTGCTGCAAATTCCCTTTCATTGAGAACTATCTTTATAGTCAGCATTTGAATTTTTTTCTTCGGCAGCCGATTCGTACTGATCGAAATTACTGCGTACGTTACTGATATAATCGGCAAGAAATGCAAAAACTTTTTTTGCAGCGTCCAAATTGTCATGGTACTACTCTGTAAACTTAGGCTTGCTTTATTGATGATTCACAAAAGATCATTTAATATCTCTGTTAGGAGATTGTTCTCCAATTTTTCCATTTTTTTGGCAAGGCTTCGAGCTTTCTTTCTTGTTTCTCCTGGTAGATCGGTGTTTCTGGAAATTGATGTTGAAGCTTCGGAAATATGATTATAACCATTTTTAAAAGCATTAAGAGCATCAGCTCGTGTAGACCATCTGGTTTCGGAGAGATACTTCAGAACTTTATTTGCATCTAGGCCTTCTGTCAAAATTTTCCATCGATTGGTTGAAGCCGAAAAAAAATCAAATAGATCTTGGATTAGTTGAAAGTATACAACTGCTTGTGAAACCACTTGAACACCTACTAAATTCAGCAAATCAGCAGCACATGGGACAACAATAGCAAATTCACATTTTTCTTTTATTCTTGCCTGAAGACCAGAATACTTTCCAGCCACATTTGCTGCATTATCGTAACTCTGTCCGCGACAATCTTTTATTGGAATATCAAGGTGTTCCAAAAAGTTTAAGACGGTATCTGCTATGTATTGAGCTCTATGCACCTTCATAGATAAAAATTGCAATAATCTCTCGATAGGCTCTCCGTCTTTTACGTATCGAGCAATGAAAGTCAGTTGGTCAACATGGGAGAAATCTGGTGTAGAATCCACGATTGAGCAGTATTTTACACCTTTCAGTTCGTTAATAATTGTCGTTAACATTTGCTGTCCCATTATATTAATAAGTTCATTGCAAATATTCGCAAACAAATATTACGTACTCCCTTTTCCGCGATTTCCGTAGTTTTTTATATGATTAGCAAGAAGAGGGTCAAACTAACTGATTAGTTCTAAGCTTCCCAAATCATTCCCGTTATTTTGAGACCCCAAAATTTCACCATCACCCCGAAATCCAAGTCCCCTAGAAGCCAAAAATTTCACGACTGAGACGATCCTTTTAATACGTTCTTCCAATAATCAACCTGTGCATCATATTAGGAAATCAACTCACTATCAACTTGCCCATCAGTAGTTTTGTTTCGTGCGATATAATTCATCATTGATTGCCTGTGCTGTGAACTGTTCTCATGCTCCATCATTGAGTTACTTATATGCTTCCAATCTTGCTTGTAACTAAAAAATTGTTACGGCTAAGTATTTTCCTGCGCAGACGCCGATTTTCATAGATTCTGCATAGAAAATTGGACAACTCGGTGGGTAGGTAAATCTGAACATAACCCTAGCTACAGATACCGGTAACGTAGATGACCGCTAGATAATTTTAGTTTTGCATCTGCCTTGATAATACAGCTAAACGATAAAAACATAAAAACATAAAAAAAATTTTAAAAAACTGGTTGCCCAGATTTTTTGTGAATGACGAAGTCGGAAATTGGGGCCTCGGCGGGGCCCTTATCAAGCCGGGGGCCCTGGGCACGTGCCCCGAGTGCCCTTATGGAAGAGACGGAACTGATGATCAGGTGCTAAAGTCATCAATATCACTAACACATCAATGTCCCCTATCAAGAGCTGATTGTACAATTAAACGATCTGCATCAATTACTGCTTGACTTTAGTTGTATTAAGAGGCATGTCTTCCTCTAAAAAATAATCAAAAATATTTTTAATGTTGGTAACATAGTTATAACGTAAATATCTGATATACTGTTGAAAAATATCAATAAACTTTGTATTTTTTTCCCATATCAACCTGTGAAGTAGCATAGCACCATCGATAATGTGAACAAAAATTTTTGTAACATCCATTTCACATTGTTCAAAAATATCGGCGAGAGGCTTCGGTAGCCCAGCGGTAAGGTAAACCGAGGATCGTGGGTTTGAGTCCCAACTTGCTCTTGGGTGTTGTGTATATATGAAATTAAGTGGTTCTGAAAAATTGAAAACCGCGCAAAAACTTATGTTTTCCATATAAATAACGTTTATATTGTTTAAACAATAGAAATAATTATTTCCTCCCTCTAAAAGATTTCAAATAAAATTAAAAAACAGAAATTAAAAAAAAAATTATCAAAATCGGAGCTGTTTCTGAGGACTTTCTTCCGAGAAGCTTCATTGACGCGACTATTTATAATATGTGTTGTCATTCCTATATAAAAAATAACCTGTGCAGACGGCCTACCCTAGGAATGACAACCGGTCATATGGAAAAGATTCACCGAACACAAAAAAACCGTCATAATTCATCTCTGGGGAACTATCTAACAGAGTGTAATCACAAGACAACCTTTGAAAACCTGTAAATTAAACATACAGAAAATAATTACTATAAAATGACATTACTGGAACAATGCGAAATGCTAAAGAGTAAAAATGATTATGATCAGAATCTCTTAAACGACATATCAGAGTTCGATGAAAAGAACATACCTAGTTAAGATAGATCCTTTAATTAACCAAAATACGTTTAAATAACTCACCTCCTTTTGACAGCCCAAATCAACTCATAGATCCTCATTTTCTATTTCCCTCTTTAATCCTTCACATTCCTGATTTCACACCTTTCAAGTTCACTTAGATTAAATAGTACAGAATCACATTGAGGAATCTAATCAGGGCCGGCCTAAGGGGTGTGCGAAGTATGCCACCGCACACTCACGCCTTTTGGAGGGGCATTAAATTGACAAATTTTTGTAAAAAAAAAATAATAAATTTGGAAAATTTTTAGAAACTAATTTGATTATTGGGCAGAAATATTTAAACTATACTCGCCGGTATATCATTGGAAGCTTGGACCCTAAACAGCTGTACACTCCCCTCTACACCCCTCCCAAGAAACACAACATACAGCAACTGTACAGATACTGCATTACAAGTGCCACCTGAATACAGCACATAAATTGATGTATTAAGACTGCACAGTTTCTGTATTGATAATACTGCGTTTCAAAGAATGCAGTATTCAAAGTACAGTTGCTGTACAGTTTCTGCGCAACAAAAATGAAGGGTCTCATACGCAGCCAGTGAAGTTCAGTAAATGTGCAGCAATATCTGCAAACGCAAAATGGTCCGAATACTTGTATCAGGCACGCGGCATCGCATCGGACTCCAACCTACCCCAAGATGCCCCCGTCGTGGAGTAGGTCGGAGTCGTTACTCTTCAGTACGGTACGGTAGCTCTACGTTGGACGCCATTTTCCATTTCATTGCTGAGTAAGATTTGTGGTATTGTGGTTGTAAAGATTGTGGAGAGATAACAATTATTGCTCTTTAACTTTTAACTGAACATAAGTAGGTACCTACTTAATTTTATTGTGCGGGACTAAGTGTGTACCTATATAGTGTGTAATTTCCGCTCGACTTTATGGGCGGATTGCAATGATGCAGTCCCAACGAGATGAAATAAGGTACGTGAAAACACAGATATCTTTCTATGTTTTTATAACCTAAAGTAGTGGAATATTTAAAGACTTATACAGAGTGATTTAGAACTTTTCCAAAAAGCGGAAGAATATGGAATTCAAACCAAAAAGCAAACGGCAATTGAACCGCATATTGAAAAGAAATGTTGAAAATGTCATAAAAATATCTGAAATTGAATCGAAAGTATTGACTAACCATCAGACTATCAATGATAATTCATTACCTTCGACTTCCTTTATTGTTGCACCTAATTTTAATAATCAGAATAATTTATTATCAACTAATGATTCTTCTGATAGTGACAGAAGTAGTAATGGTGTCTCAAAAAGTGTTAGTTGTATTTATGAAGAAAACGTAAAATGCTTTTTCTTATGTCATATTTCTCCTCTTTTAGTAACCATAAGAAGAAACAAGGGCTGCGAAAATGCTACACAGACGTAAGTCGAAACCACCATTAAAATATGGTTGAGAAATACGTATGAGAGAGGAGTGAGGAGCAGCCAAAAGCAAAATATACCTTCAAATGTATAAACCTCCATACAGAGGGATATTTTGTTTATTATTATCTTTTGTTCATTATTCTTTTTTTTTTATATAGGTATATATTTTATTTTATATTTTAAATTCCAATTAATATTCCTGTTTTAGTTGTTTTTTTATAAGAAGTTTATATTTATATTGTATATCCGATTAATTTATGCTTAATATAGAATTTTCTCCAATTAAGCTAACTTTTCATTGGATTTTACACCAAAATCGCAAATTATAGGAACAAGATTAATTATTTTTAGTAATTTTCAAAACTTTGACATACTGAATTCCTTAATCAAATTTACAGTTGCTGTACAGTAAAAACCGCGTTCGGTATGCAACCATAGTATAGCGTTGCTGCATTTCACATGCAACGAGGCTGAACAGTATTTGTACAGTTACTACAAAACCTCGCTGCATTTGAATTGCAGCAATGCTGCACAATGGCTGTATATGAGCATTCATATACAGCCATTGTGCAGCGCTGCTGCAATTCAAATGCAGTATGTACTATACAGTAACTGTACAATTCAGCGGGACATATACGGTCCGCTTTGATACAGTTACTGCATTACCATCTCTGCAGTGAAGTGCAGCAACGCTGTACAGTTTTTGTACATTGCCTGCGTTTCAGTGTTTGCTGGGCTCGCCCAGCGTCGTTGCCAGTTTGTGGATTGAAAAATTAATTCACACAGCTAAAAATCTCAAGCTTCCAATGATTTGCCGCCGACTATAGAAGGAATTTCGTCTTAAAACTAATATAGTTAAAATTCAAAGTAAAACCAAAGATCTATCCGGCTACCCCAATGAGTTCTGAAATACAGTAAGTCTGATGCCCTTGACCAAGGTCCAAGGTCAGTAGAACAGTCGTCTCGTGGCGGGACGCTGAAAGTGTTGTGACTCATCTTCCTGCCTCCCTCCCTCACCCCCGGCTTTACTTTTCTAGCCAATTGGCTTCTGAAATTAAGATAGTAAATTCATTCTCCGAAATGAAAGCAAGAAAAGCCCTTGTATAAAATGTACTTTCCTAATAGTTAATAATTTTTTTTTGTGTTTGGGCCATTAATAAACACTGTTATTATTGGTTCACTATGTTCTGTTGCTTTATTCTCTTTTGCCCATGACATATGGAAATTTATCTTAGGTCCGGTGGACGGTTATTCCCGCATTAGCTAGTAATTGCAGTATAAGCATAAAAATCATTGCAACGTTACCTAGAGTTAAGCTTTCATTAGTTTATTTGACATAATAGTGGTTATAGTACAAGTAAGAGTACTGAACATATCAAGTCAATCAATAATGAATCAAATTGTCATACATAAATTTAATGTTCTATAAGGCGCAAAAATGCACAAAAACTGTGTTTTTGGACCTTAAATTTCAAAAAATTCCATACCTCCCAGACCCCCTGACAGGGGCATAAAATTTGAGTCTAGCACACTTGCAATTTTCGCCTTAGGCCGGCCCTGAATCTAATGACACATTCGAATTGAGTTTTAAATTAGTTTAGGAAATGAACTAATCATCTAAAATTACTCCTACCTTCATACTTCAGTTTATACATTTTCGACGGAACACTCTTATCCCATTCAATAATTTTTACCTAAAAATTAAAACTGTCAAAAACTCGTATAATATATCTATATATATATATATATATATATATATATATATATATATATATATATATATATATATATATAATCTCTTGATAATTATTAGCAATAACAGGCTGGTTGAATCTTAAAAAACTCGATCTAATTAATAAATTGACGTTTCACTATGACATTCATAGTTATTCAAAACTTTTGAACAAAATTGAAAATTCTTTGACATTTATTGACTTGATAAAATTGAATAGATAAGATTGATCTGTCTTGTTAAAAATTCTTTCAGTCTTCCATATAAACGTTCTATACCGATAATTCTGCTCTACTTTTTTAATATTTTCCCGTGACTAATTTCTTTCTGTTAAATAAATAGTACCCTATTATTATTATTTTCGAACATTACATAGGTAAAGGTTTCTGTAGTTTCCCTTGCCTTCTAATGAAACAATTTTGAATGTTAATATTAGACTGAAAGAATTTTTAACAAGACAGATCAATCTTATCTATTCAATTTTATCAAGTCAATAAATGTCAAAGAATTTTCAATTTTGTTCAAAAGTTTTGAATAACTATGAATGTCATAGTGAAACGTCAATTTATTAATTAGATCGAGTTTTTTAAGATTCAACCAGCCTGTTATTGCTAATAATTATCAAGAGATTAAAAATAAATCACAGGCAACAACAATTCGAATAAATATATATATATATATATATATATATATATATATATATATATATATATATATATATATATATATATATATATATATATATGTTTCAGATGTCTTTCCTTTTTATATTTTAGCTAGCCTGGTGATGATTTTCTAACCGAAATCGATTGCCTACAGATTACTAAATACTTATTTAAGAAATAGTGTAATACTTTCTCTCCCTATTATACTTAATTATATTAATACCAACTTTCGTTAGGTATATATGCCATATTGATGCATAATTAATTCTTATGTGAATAAATATTTGACTCTAGCTTCATCAAGCATGTGTACTGAAAAAGATGAATTTTTCATAATTCAATAACTATTAAAAGTACAATTAAAAATAAAATCAGATATATTGTCGCTTTTGGAATTATGCCTGGAACAGAATTATTTTAGTTTCAATGATAAGATTTACAGCTGTACTGAAGGCTTAATTATGGGAAACCCCCAGAGTCCTTTGTTGGCGGAAGTATTCATGGATAATTTGGAACAGTTAATTCATAATCATCCTGTTAGTCGACAATTCGTTTATTGGTTTAGATATGTGGAT
The DNA here is from genome assembly GCA_030704885.1 of Cynegetis impunctata. Taxonomy (NCBI): domain Eukaryota; kingdom Metazoa; phylum Arthropoda; class Insecta; order Coleoptera; family Coccinellidae; genus Cynegetis; species Cynegetis impunctata. Next base: position 6,656 of record JARQZK010003692.1, on the reverse strand, counting down.
GATATTATTTGTTGTTTCACTGGTACTCTTAGACAACTAGACTGCTTTCAAACATTCATTAACACTTTACACCCTAATATAAAATTCACTTTAGAGATGGAAAAAGATAACTCAATTAACTATTTGGATTTGAAAATAACAAAAGTAGATAACAAACATAATTTTTCAATTTTTCGCAAACCATCGCACACTGATAGCGTCATACATAGTACCTCCCTACATCCATTCCAACACCAAATGGGAGCTTTCAATAGTATGGTACATCGTTTAGTGAATATTCCACTTTCAAACGCCAATTTTAACATCGAGAAAAATATAATTAAACAAATTGCCGTAAATAATAATTATGATCCCAATATTATAGACAATATGATAGATAAAAAGTTTTTCAAAAATGCGATTAACCAGGTGTACCCCCATACTAAAAATAATATCAAATACAACAGCCTCACTTTCATCGGAAATTCAAGTAAAAAACTTAAATCTCTCTTATCTAAGCACAACATTAACATTGCTTATCGTACTGATAATAATTTAGGAAATCATATAAAAAATAATAAATCCAAAGTTCATAAAGATAATAAATCAGGAGTTCATAAAATTAATTGTGACGATTGGGATAAGTTTTACATTGGTAGAACTTTCAGAAGTTTTCAAACTAGAATTTCAGAACACAAACGTAGCTTTGTTAATCAGAAGTCTGATTCACATTATGCAAACCATTTAATCCAAGAAAATCACACATTCAATTTCGATTTTAAAATATTAAATACTGAAAGTAAGGGAATTAAACTTAATTTTTTAGAATCATTACAGATAAATAAAAACAAGCATTCCGGTCTCCTTTTGAATAGCCAAATCGATCATACTTCAAGCCCCCTTCTTCATCTTTTCAAAATTATCGAACTACCTGACCAGCAGTTCAGAATTGGTTTTTCCTTTTCTAATAACTATTTGTAACCATCTTTGTATTCACCCCTTCTACATAATTTGTCATTTCTTGTTTTCGTTATAACAGAGAATCATAGTTAGTTTGCCATTAGCATCTGAAGAAGGTGAAGTTCCACCGAAACGTGCGTCATGCATTATTTCTTATAATAAATGTGTAAATTGTTATTTTTAACCATTGTTTTAATATAACTATTAAAAGATAAAAAAAGATTCATGCGTATCAATATCAAGAAACACTCATTGCTACCACAATGTATAAATAAGTGTATTGCAGTTAAAGGAAAGGAATACAGAGAGTTATTTTGGTCCCTACTTTTGAAGGTATACAAGTTTATAAAAATAAGAATGACTTGTAATTGCTGTTAATAAAAGTAGGTTTGCTAAAATTATGGAGAGTTTGTTTATTTGTTCATGCAAAATAAGAATAGATTAACTAAAGTTATAAATTTCTTCACAATATTTCGATCCATGCGAAGAACAATCAGCCCCAAGTACCTAATATATGTACAAATGATTGAGAAAAACTAAAATAATTGTCTCCGCTGGTGCGACCTGTTCTCCTAAATTTTCTTTCTAACTTGTTACTAAATATTATTCATTTCCGTGTGTTTATTTATGAATATATTTTTTGTGACTTTTCACGGATCTAAGATGAGTAATGGGTTTAAGAGCTAGATCGAATCCTCAAGAATTTTCTATTTTTTGGGCTACTTTTACGTAAAACTAAAGAAATCTTGATAGCCCTTTTAGTTTTTGAGATGAAGGCCGTTATCCTTCAACTTATTGAAAAAATAACTTTCTTATTAATTTTTTTTTCGTAGAATGTAGATAATTTTTGTTCTATATTCACTATTCATGAGTTATAAAGCAAACTCATGTTTTTTTGAATGGAACATCTTGTATATTGATAGAATACAAAATTAGTCTTTTGTTTCCCTTTCAAAATTATATGATAGTATAAACTTTTTCTTAAAAACGCGCAAATAAATGACAGATTCCTAAAATTAAATGCCTAATTTAATAGTAGGCCATGGATAACAATAATGAACAATAAGAACAAGTGATAGTTACAAATTACTAATGAAAATAGTGTAGGTATCTTTTAGTAAAAGAATACCTATAGATCTCTTTTCAAATAGTTAGTTTGTAATAACAGTTTTATAGGGTAAAGTAACAATATAACAAACACAAAAAAATAACATTATTAAAAAAAAAATTAAAACTGATGTTCAAATTGACGACCAATTTTTCTATTGCAAAATTGGCACATCTTTGTAATTCTTTGAATAGCCTTTAAAAGAGCCTTTGTTTTCATTTGAAGTCTGTTTTTGGCACACCCATTTCCTTCTCAATTTTTCTATATGAGGACGAAGGTGTTGCTTCCATATATCCCAAAGTATCTATCTCTTTTCTTTCCCTGTTCTCTTTGTTGCAGGTATCAGCACGCGATTGAACAAATGATCCGTGCGCGACAAAATTTGCTTTTGAACGGGCAAATATCTCAAACAATGATTGCCTACTTTCGGGTATTATTAAAATGATAGTAGAGATTTTCATAGACATAATAGCTTTCTCACGTTAGGAAATAGAATTCCGAAGCTCCTTCATAATTTTCATTACTCTGTACAAAACTTACCAGCATATCGTATTTTTCATAACTTTCATACTCTGCTATTATTTTATGAACCAAAAGCCTATCTAAAAACCGAAGAGATTTTATTTTTGTTTCTTGTAAACAATATACATGGCCTACTATTAAATTATGTATTTAATTTGAGAAAATTGTCTTTCTATTTGTGTGTTTCTGAAAAAAAGTGCATACCTACTATTATATTTCTTCGAAAAGGTAAAAGAAATTATTTTTATAGATAGGGTGTTCTATTTAAAAAAATATAAGTTTTCTTTATAAATCAAAAATAGTAAATATGTAATAAAAATTATCTACACCACTGCATTCTACGAAAGAAAATCTATAAGAACGTTATTTTACCTTTTCTATAAGTTGAAGGATAACGGAGATACGAGGGGGTCACAAAATGCAACATTTTCAAAAATGCCCTGTATCTTAAAAACTGAAAGGGCTATGAAAATGTTGTTAACGACATCTTTAGTTTTAGGAAGAAGTAGCACAGTGTCGCGAAAACCGCAACCCTCTATCTATAAAAATAACAGAGATACCCCGCAAAAGTACCCAAAATGGGACACCCTGTACAAATTTATTATGAAACTTTCTGATGTAACAGCTCTCTATGTAGTTAAATTATGATCGTTAATAAAACGTAACGTCCGAAATTATTTCGCGATATCAGAAAATCGGTTTATCTAATGATAATAAATGTATATAATAAAAGGTACACTTTTCAAACATTACTAATGAAAGATTGAGTTATGATTTCATGATATAGTACAGATGAAAGAAACTAGGAAGTATAGACGAAATCTTTAAGTGTTGTTTTTTTGAATTGTTCCATTGAAGCCTTCAATTTCAACCTTTGATTGAAAACAGCCACGAACTATATAATTTTCCTATATTCCGCTGATGCGAAAATGTTGAGTCAATAATAATCATCTCTAATTAATGAGTTCATTAGGAAACTTACTAATTGAACAAAATGTTATTTACTGAAGTTTTGATTATAATGTTCTTAGAAATTATGAAATCTTTTGTAACCGCATCCTGAAGAAAGTTTCTAGTTGTAAAGTGAGTTTTTTGTAGAAACACTTTAATTATTTACTGAATATAAATCGAATTCTCAGTTAACTCAATGGATGCATGTATTTGTTAACGTATAGTTTTCTGAATGGGAATTTATTCACGAAATCTGTGTTATCTCTAGCCTAACTTTTTTGATAAATATGAATAAAATTGACTAGTGAAACATCAACTGTGAGGTTCTCAAAGAATGATACCCAGGGGCGTAGTGAGGTAGGGGTGTTACACCTCCCCAAATGGTCGTGCCGAGTTGGCATTTTTGGAATTTGATGTTAATTTGACTATAAAGTCGACTAGTCGGCAAAAAATGATAACTAATAGGCAAATTAAAATCGCTTCGAAGTATCGCAAGTTTTAAGACAGTAATCGTACTCTATCGATTCGTGTAATTCAAAATTACGCGCAGACGGTAGAAGTATTAACGAGCAAAGAGTTACATTAATAATAATAATTATAATATTTATTCGTGTTTTACAACATATACATTGTTTACACATGTCAACAGTTTTACCTTACAAAAACTAGTAGGTAATGTATAAATAAAAAACGGTTAAACACAAAATAGTACAAAATGCTAATATAAAATAATTTGCAGCATTACAGACAAGAAACAAAAAATTGGGGACGAAAAATGTCTTACCGATCATACATGTATATAATATATCATTCTTCCATTTAAAAAAAAAAGAAGAGAAATAAATCAATGGAGATCAAAACAATCTGATTAAATTGATGAAGTTCATTGTTCAATTGCAATCCGAATTATTATTTGTAGACGAACCTGAATATATTCATGTCTATTTGAAAACTCTTTTTGAGTCAGGTATAAATTGTTAAAATTTTGTAGATATTCCGAAAGAAGCGTAAAAATTACGGAAAATACTCCCCTATGCTTTAGTCCAGTAACTTTATACATCAGAGCATACGTCAAATCCGGTAGTTCTGATTTTTTGCTGACTCGTTTATGATGTTGGCCTAATAAGTAACCCAAGTTTGTGACCTCGAGCGCCGAACGCAACTTTGTCAAAAATCGAAAAAACCGCGAAAAAATTGGGTTTTTTCAAATTTTGGCAAGTATAACCCCAAAGGACCAGTTTTTGAGAAAACTTTTTCAATACGTTTTCAAAGGAGACAAAATTTGCTACAATATGATACTATACTTGTCTCTGTAGACTCAATACTTTCCGAGATCGATCCTTTCAAAGTTTATCATTTTTTTCGAAATTCGCAATTTTTTGCGATTCTGTCGTTCTGAATGAATTTTAACCCTGATTATACTATCGAAGCCCTGTACTTTTATGATGGGTGATGGGATGTTAAAAAAAAGAGAAGTATGAACGATGATCTTCAAGCTAAGCTACGAACAATGAAGCAAAAAAGATGAATACAACAAAAGTTAATAAGTTTATTTGTTAGGAAATTGAGTAATATTCAAAATCAAACAATTCAATTAATTTAGCCCTCTTGGAAGGTCCCGGTTGAGGCTCCTCCGTATCTGTTTCGACGTATTGGGATGTAATATCCTATGACCGGATGGTGATGAATGGTCAACGTCTTGTGCCCACAAGTCATCCTCCACTTCGACTGTAGACTGATGAGAATTTTAATCCTGCCTTCCTGCAGCTGCACATGTTCGCACAACCCTTCGTGCAGCCGCAAGAAATTATCCGCAAGAGGTGTTGTGGGGCTGCATCTCTGGTCATCATTTTGGGGTTGGAGCCATGTGGCGTGGATATCCACCCCCAGGAGGGGCCCACTTGACCGTCACTTGAAGTCTGCTCAATTATAAAACACCAACCCACGCTGGGACTGGGATCAGACATTTTGAGTTCAAACGTCACTCACGTTAATGGCAGCAGGCCAGTCAACGTGATAAACTTGAAAAATTATAAACTTTGAAAGAACTAATCTCGGAAAGCATTGAATCTGAAGAGACAATTTTAGTATCATATTGTAGAAAATTTAGTCGACTTCAGAAACGAAATAAATTTTTTTTTCAAAAAGTAGTCCTTCACTGTTATAATCGCCAAAATCGCGATTTTTGACAAAGTTGCGTTCGGCGCTCGAGGTCACAAACTTGGATTAATCATTCGGCCAACATCATAAACAAGTCTGAAAAAAATCAGAACTACCGGATTTGACGCATACTACCCCATACTTTCAGGCGACAAAGTTACTGGATCACTTATGAACTTGTAAGATTTGTTTCAACTTCTCCATCCTGTGAAAGATCTTTCAATAAATTGAAGCTGGTAATAAATTTTCTACGAACTACGATGGGCGATGATCGTTTGGATTCATTGATGTTGCTGTTTTCTTCAAAAGATATTGTGGACAGATTTGACGTAAATGAAATCATAAAAGTCTGGTCTGAATTGAAAAATCGTAGCATTTTTATCAAGAAAACTCTAAAAATTCAACTAAGTTCATTGAATTCTATTGTAATTGCGACTCTTTTATGTACACGAATGAAAAATTATTACAAAATTGAGAAGTAGTGATGAAATGGTAATAAAATAAAAGTAGTTGTATCAGGGAATTTCAGAATTCTATCAATATGTTATGTTCGTTTTTATTGATTCATATTACGTTACAACATACACTCACTGGAAAATAAATTATTTCCCCCGTAATTATCACTTTCAAGTTCACTTTCTTAAAAACTAGCTTCAATTCTGAACGATTGATACATAAATACATTTCTATAATGTGTATACACAATATATCCTCATAGTCGACAAAATTGCACTTACTGAGTGGTTATTTATGGCAATACTCGTCCCCCAAAAATCAGTACGTTCGCTACGCCCCTGATGATATCAATTGGTAAGATATATTATTTCGAAAATTATATTCGTAATTTTTTCGTGAGTCGTTAAATGAAGAATAACATGTAATAATGTTTGACTTGATTTGCAACCGTTAATAATATTGCCACTATTGAACATGCGATAAAAAATAATTCCATTATTGTTTACATGTTTGCTTTCGG
>JARQZK010003691.1:377500-387650 GCA_030704885.1 Cynegetis impunctata | reverse complement strand
TCCTTGTTCACTTTATGTAATATATTACATTGTCCATGGTCAACTAGTATATTTTTCATGATTTTTAATTTAATCTTGTATAATTTCATGTAATACCTATAATATTCAATATAATGTACCTTTAGTTGCAACTAACTATTATAACTTTACTTCTAGATTGATATGGACTCAACCATGAAGAACGAAAATGATAATTGTTTTCTCAAAAACTGTGAAAAAGAAGTGCCAAAATCATTGCATTTCTGTTGAATGGCAATGTCAAAGACAAGGCGATTTAGTTTTCACTAGGCCCATTGGAAATCGAAAATATCGAGGAAAGTAGGTATCTACTTGATGTGTAGATTGTGTATTTCAGTAAATGGTGTTCACCCCGTGATGCTAATGTTAGTAGTTCAAAAAGAGCTTGATATTATCATTCTATGTCAGATGGTTGTTCTAGTCATCAGGGTTGAAAGAGAACAATTTGTTCATTTGTTATGAAATCAAATGACAGCTTCAGAGTAGTATGATACATATTTGAAGTTGGTAACATACTTATTTCATTAAAAAGTAGAGTCCCAATGAAAAAGAAAAGCAGTTTTCTAATATCTGGAATTCACATTTTCCATTCTCGACCATAATATATTTTTATTTCTAGATGGGCGAGATGAGGTAGCCACCAACAAAGTTCTCAAAAAAGGTATTACTGAAAAAATGCATAACACAAAATTTTCACTTACAGCACTCATTTTTATATCTTGCAAAAATACCACGAAAAATTGAAGAATGGATATACTTTTTGAATTTGAAGAAAACTTCAATTCAATCTTTTGTGTTCGCAATTGGCGAAGATATAACAAAAATTGAAGAAGAGTATACATACTTCGATGGAATTAGATATAAGTTTTTCAATGTTATAAGAGCTGTTGATAGTTGTTTAAAAATTATCTATGTTTCCGATTTAAGTTTTTCTCCAGAAAGTATTATGTTTTGGTCGTTTATTGAATACTTTTTTTTAAAACTCAATCCAGGGATTGTATACAGTAAAACACATATCTTATGTCAATATTTGAAAAATTATAAATAAATTGTATTATTCCAAATCAATGAATATTTTGTTTCTGTTTGTAGTTATCTTTGGAACGTACTTGTTCTACACTTCCATCATAATTGCTTGGAGCATAGCAATATAGACATTTTTTCCCTATTTGCAATTATATACCTGTCACTATATACAAATACATATATATATATATATATATATATATATATATATATATATATATATATAATATTAATTTATTTATATATATATATATATATAAATATATTAATATATATATATATATATATATAATATATATTATATATATATATATATATATATAATTATATATATTATTTATATATATATATATATATATATATATAAATATATATATATATATATATATATATAAATAAATAATATATATATATATATATATATATATATATATAGTGTAGTCTAGTTATTTTTGAAAACAAAAATTTTATGGGAGTGCAACCTGTAGGCTCAGATCGATGTTTTTTTTATATTATATTAATGTCTTCGAACATTGAACGATGTTCGAAAGTCATTGTGAGCATGGCTTGGAAATAATGTAACGGTGATTGAGTCAACGTCCGGAGTTCCTTAATTCAATGACTGCAGTTGATCGGTTGATGTACAGAAAACATTAATATCATGCTGGATGTTGATTGACTGATACACAATGGTCATTAGTAGAATGAACTTTGTTTTGAAATCCAGGTGATGAAATTAATGCCTCTCGGTGATTGATATAATCACTTGAACATCAAGCAATTAATAATAATACATTGAATCAATGAACTTGAGCATCGGTTGAAAATTGATGTCCGAATACATTATCACAATGGTTTTATTCATTACATTCACGTACGTTTTTCGTTCTGTGTAGGTTGTTAAAATCCAATAACTCACAAGATAGATAATTAATTTTATCTACTCCTATTGAATAATATATTCATTATTCAACTGCGTTTTAGCAATTAATAGTATCTATTACCAAACAGCGTGAGTAATAATAACTCACTGCTATAACTCACTATATAGTCTACTAAGATCCCAAGTAAGATCGACGGTCACTCATCTGCTAATGTCACTTAATGATTCTGACGTTTTCAAATTAAGTTAATACCATACCTAATTATTGTGAAGTTTTATTTGTATCTTAGTATTTGTTATAGTCGTAGATAAAGTATAGTATTCAACTTGCGGTAATGGTCATAACTCACTTGATGAATTACAGCACTCGCTTGTAGCTCGTGCTGCAAACTTCATCTGCGTGAGTTATAACCTACATTAATAACTAAATTTTTTTTTTTAAATCAATAGGCAGATTGCCTAAATGGCCTTGACCTGTGCCATCAGCAAACAATTTTTTTAATTTAATTCTCCTTAGGTCTTATCGAGGATAGAAAACACAAAGTAAACAACGATTCTCACAGTTTTAAACCTAAAGCATTAATAAAATCAAATAAGACTTCATAGACATTCATGTTTTCTAGTGACATGAGGAAACTAAGGTTGTAAGGTTGATGAAATTCAAAAATTTTATTCAGATTCGAATATAGTACTTTTCTATGATGGTGATAATTGCTGCATACTAACATCAAATGATCAATTGTACCTATTTCGCCACAATCGCATAAAGGAGATTCGTTAATACCTATTCTGTTCAAATAAGGACATAAAGCGTGACCAGTCCTCATTCGAGTGATAATACTAATAAATTTTCTTCGATTTTTCAAATTCCTAAACCATAGAGTGGATGTCGGAAACGGTTGGTTAAGTTTATAATATTTTCCTCTAGAATTCTCTTGATATTCACGTTTCCAAAGATTGTAGACATTTTTCTGGATTAATAAAATCAAATAAGACTTCATAGACATTCATGTTTTCTAGTGACATGAGGAAACTAAGGTTGTAAGGTTGATGAAATTCCAAAATTTTATTCAGATTCGAATATAGTACTTTTCTATGATGGTGATAATTGCTGCATACTAACATCAAATGATCAATTGTACCTATTTCGCCACAATCGCATAAAGGAGATTCGTTAATACCTATTCTGTTCAAATAAGGACATAAAGCGTGACCAGTCCTCATTCGAGTGATAATACTAATAAATTTTCTTCGATTTTTCAAATTCCTAAACCAAAGAGTGGATGTCGGAAACGGTTGGTTAAGTTTATAATATTTTCCTCTAGAATTCTCTTGATATTCACGTTTCCAAAGATTGTAGACATTTTTCTGGATTAATAAAATCAAATAAGACTTCATAGACATTCATGTTTTCTAGTGACATGAGGAAACTAAGGTTGTAAGGTTGATGAAATTCCAAAATTTTATTCAGATTCGAATATAGTACTTTTCTATGATGGTGATAATTGCTGCATACTAACATCAAATGATCAAAACGTCGCATAAAGCGTGACCAGTCCTCATTCGAGTGATAATACTAATAAATTTTCTTCGTCGGAAACGGTTGGTTAAGTTTATAATATTTTCCTCTAGAATTCTCTTGATATTCACGTTTCCAAAGATTGTAGACATTTTTCTGGAAAATTAGGAAGAAGTCAGAATGATGACATCTCGTAAGTTGTACTTCATTCTTTGAAGCTTCTTTTGCAGCTAAATCAACTTTCTCGTTTGCCGAAATTCCTACATGAGCTTTTACCCACATGAATTGAACATGAATATGATTTTGAATGAGAAAATTTAAATTGTTTTTGTTTTCAGAATGAAACGATTTATGTTTAAGAATTAAGTACGCATGGTTGCCATGGAAATGTCAACTGACAAGTTTGTAGATATTTGCCATCATATTTATTAATTCGTGAAAATGAATGCAAGCTTGGAGAGAATTGAGATTTCAAGCGATTTGTTGGAAAAGGCTGAAAAAGCTCGTTCCGTACTACTACCGACAAAGTCGGAACTTAAGTACAAAAATGAAGGACACCCTACTGCGTAGCACTAGGAATGATAAAACCCCACGGCGCATGTGCATGTCATCAATATTTTCTGAATGTACCTATTATATAAACACTTTCAATTTATTACAATAGCCCACTAAGTTTGATCGATAAAACCATTTTTTGTATCGACAAAACTGAGTGGGCTATTGTTATAAATCGAAAACCCTGTATTTCTATTTTATTTTTCATAATTTTAAAATTTTTTGTCTTGTGAAAATTCTCATCAGTTATTACACTACCCCACTCCCTGCAGCTTCTTTTTCATTAATTTCTTGAATGTGCTGACCTTTTTTTGTATCGATAAAACCGAGTGGGCTATTGTAATAAATTGAGAACCCTGTATTTCTATCTTATTTTCGATAATTCTATGGTTTTTTGTCTCGTGAAAATTCATATCCAATATTACACTACCTCACTTACTTGCAGCTTCTCTGTTATTATTTTCTTAATCCTACTGACCATTTTTTGTATCCATAAAACCCACTGAGCTATAGTAGTAATAAATGAATATTTTCATATTTATTTGTTATTGTCATAATTTTTCGATGCGCTACCCATTTTTTGGAATTTTGGAATTGCAATGAGGCTAGAATTGATTGTGATTTATTGTAATTAATTGTATTAATTGTAATTAATTGTAAATAGTTGTAATCAATTGTAATTAGTTGTAATCAATTGTAATTAGTTGTAATCAATTGTAATTAGTTGTAATCAATCGTAATTAATTGTAATTAATCACAGAAAAGTTTTGAATCAAAAATAATTAATATGGTATACGTGTGGTGCAGCTTTAGACTAATTCTACACCTCAGCCTCATAACTTGAGTTCTGTAAATGTAATAAATTTGGGAATAGGTGTAATAAATTGTAATCAATGTGAAAAAAATTCACGTAGAGTGAAATAAAGTGTAGGGTATAAAAGCGGGTGCACCGTGAGGGACATCTTTTTAAGCTAGCCGCTATCGCTAATAGCAAAAGACTACCGAAAAAAAAATCACGTATTAAACATAAATTCGAGACGACGCGCAGCATTTGAAAGAAGAAGTCGTTAGTACGGTTTGCATATTTAGCCGAATTACCACCCTTAGATGTTGCCACCCGTGGCTTTTGCCACATAGTTGGCGGGCCACTGAACCAAAGTAAAATATTTCTCAAACAATGAAATTAAACCACATTAACCATATTTTCAAAACATTAGTTCGAATAAACAGAAGTGGAATTCAAAAATATTACTCAAATATTATAATTTGTTATAAATATTTACTTCGTTGATTTTGATAAATAGCACTTGATCAAATTGATAACATGAAATAATATGTCATCAGTTTTTGAAATATGTAGTTACAATATTTTCAGAAGGCTGAGTATAATTACTTCCTGTAATTATGGGAAAAAGCTAATTTAAAAATATACCTATATAAACTGACGAATGTTTAAGGTAAGTTAAGATCAGATCAAAACATATAAAAGAAACTTAATAGTGAAAATTGATTTTCCACTGAAAATAACTGAATTTAAACTCATTTGATTTATATTAACCCCGTTACAAGAGATGCTTGAAATATTCAATTTTTTATATGTATTACAAATAATAGTAACTACTGCTGACTGAAGAATTTTCCTTGTTCACATTATATTATATATGAATGAATTTATTAATATTTTTCCTCACCAGAAATATTTTAATCAAACTTCGCACTACGAAATAGCTTTGAAGCTTCTACACGTATTAGTACACTTACGCCTGTTTATCAAGCACTTTCTCTGAAAAGTGCGACACAATTGCAATCTTGTTGCAATTATTTTAGTCACGGCATCAAGCGTTATGGGTGCTGACTGGGAAATGAATAGCAAATACTTTGATTCATACTAGTCCAACCATAACACTGATTGTGAAATTCCTTTATAGTTTCGGTTAGAAATAAGTCGATTTTGCGAATGAAATTAAGGAAATAAATGTATTAGTAAGTAGATATTACGAATAAAATCCGGGAAAATTTAGCAAAAAAATTCATTGTTTGACTGTCGAATTTGAATATCCTATCCCGGCTCATTTTGCTGCAAATTATGAATCAAATTGATAAGATATCTCTATGGATGGGAAGCAGACACAGACGCAGAATCAAGCTTAAGCTATCAACGTCGCTTGGTTACCGTGGCACACAGAGCACTTCGACGCATGTTTTGTAGGACTTCGTACATATCGACCTCAGCGCATGCGCATGTCGTGATGCCTATCTAAAAAACGCTATAATTTTTTATTCTTCGTTGGAAAAAAATTGGGAACAAAACTTCTCTGATGAAATCATATGTATTTTTATCGATATCCGTTGGAATTTTTGAAATCGGACCAGATCCCAACTTTTTGTAGTGAGAATTTAGCTTCACCTCGGGGTAAAAACGCTATATTTTCTTATTCTTCGTTGGCAAAAATTGGGAATTCAAATTCCCTAATGAAATCATATGTGTTTTATCGATATCCGTTGGAATTTTTAAAATCGGGCCAGTTACCAACTTTTTGTCGTGAGACTATAACCCCTTTAGCTTCGCCTCGGGGTAAAAAGGAATATGACAAATTCTTGCAGTGGCTGAAAGTTAACCGTATTGATAGTAAAAATACGAGCGAAACTATAATGTTGGCGTACTTTCAAGAGATGGTATGGAAAGATTTTTTCTAACGTATCGCGGAAAACGTTGCACAGTTCAACCGGTTGGAAAAAATACATTCGGGAAAATTCCAAGCAAAATTGCTAGTTTTTTGGAATTGCCGAATCCAGAAACTCTCACAGAAAATTGTCTGCGAAGGACTTCTGCGACTGCCTTGTTCAATGCAGGAGCAAATATGACAACATTGAAGAGACATGGTGGATGGCGAAGGTCAACGGTGGCAGAAGGGTATTTGGCCGACAGCATGGAATTGAAAAATAAAACTGCAAGAATGTTGTCTGGCATGTCAGATGAAAGAAGGAAATCATCAATTTCATGTTTGAATACAGTCATAAACAGTGACAACCGTTCAATAGAAAATCCTTGCAATTCGGTTAACAATTTTAGTGGTAAATTCGACAACTGTCGGTTTGTTTTTGTGAATACTTTAGAGCAAGGCTACCCAACCACAGGCCCGCGAACGAATTTTGTATGGCCCGCCGCCCGCGTGAGCAAGTTTAAAAATTGCCTGTCTAAAGTACATGCAGTTGGATGATATTATGGACTATTCACATACGTCAATTCATGGTTTTATTGGAAGAATATATCAGCGAATATGTAGAGTTAAAACTGTACTTCGTTGTGAGATGGTTTTCAAAGAGAATCATGTTGAAGAATTTCTTCACCTTGAGAGAGCAGGTATTGGAAATTTAGAAGAAGAAAGGGTGTTTCATTTGGAAACTGATTTACTGAAAAAAGAATCCTGGTTGAGTGATTTTGCATTCACTGTTGACTTTATCAATAACCTCAATATTTTAAATCTCAAATTACAAGGAAAAAGTTGTTCACTTCCGACCGCGCTTCTGACTATGCTTACTTTGATAAGAGGATTCAAAGCTGAATTAAATCTGTTTTCAATGAATTAAGCCAATGAAAATATTGCCCACTTTCCTACACTTAAAAAAATGAAAGAGAAGCTCAATATCGACACTATCCATTGTACTAAGTAGGAATCTAAAATTAGATGCTTATTAATGTAAGAAAATTTTCCTGGAATAACTAACCTGGCCTTCCAATTTCTTAGTAGTTTCGGTTCAACATATGTTTGTAATCCGAATTACTTATATAAAAAATAAATTTTATTGTTGTGTCTGTCAACATCTGATTTGACGCCTAATATAGGAAAATTATTGAAACAAAAAAAACTTTGTTAATTGTATTTCTTTAAATAGCAGAATATGCTGTTTATGTTATTATTTTAATTGAACTGTTAGTGGTCAGTGGCCCGCCTGTGATTTTTGAATCGTCCTTTTTGCCCGACTGTTAAAAAGGTTGGGCAGCCTTGCTTTAGAGGGAGTTAAAGATTTATAACTGCTTAGTATAACTCCCAAGGGAGTTATAACAATGTTTATAGTTACGGTAACTTAGGGTTTATTCGTTTATAATGTATCAGTATGAAATAATAGTCATTTAAATTGACTTATTTTGCCAGATCATCAAATACCCGCGAGAATCAGATTTTGAATGCATTGGTTTACTTATTGAATAGTCATTGAACAGTTTAGGATTACCTATTTGAATTAACTGAAAGAAATATTGCTTGTAACTCATGTCCACAAACTTACTACTTACCTTTAAAGGCGTTATTCTACAAATTTTTTTTTGCAATATCCATACTTGTCAAATATATGCAATGTCGACAAAAATGTGTGTAGTATTTCAACAGAAATAACCTATCCAATACACAGAGGTATATAATCTGATAGACCGGGAGCCGAGAGGGTTTTTGCATGTATCATAGGCCCCACGACGAGGCTTTGGGGGCTGATAGACAATGTTATTCCCAACTTCGAATTCTCGGTATGGCACCCCTAAAGTGTAGCTTTTAGGAGGGGTGAATTTTCAAACGTGTTGTCTATATCCGTGCCGCTGGATCATAGGCCCCACTTTGATTCTTGTATTATGTGGTTAAGTTGCCAAAGTCCGCAAACTCAATATGCCACTTAAGGTCCGAAACGTGTAATTTTTTCACTGTGAAAATGGATCATAGGCCCCACGCTGTTGTTTCGTGATATTTGTTAACAATGAACTGTAGAACGAAGATCTCAAAACGCCATACCTCTGAGGCGTCGCCAAGTGGCCGCCATACTGGGGCAAACATGTCATTTTTTTGCCATGAACATGTATAATAGGTAGCGGTATGGCGTTTTGGTTTTAAGATGCTCTCCTACATCACTTTAGCTGGTATCACACTGCCATACCTATAGAGTGTCGTTAAAGTGGAGCCATACCGAAAAAACCATTTTTTTTTAAATTTTTAGCCACGCTCTGAAATGGCTCGGCAGAATTGCCTCAAAACTTGTATTTATAGGTTTTCGAGGTCGCTGATTACGAATTTGATGTCAAAATTGTGAAAATCAAAATGGCGGATCCAATATGGCGGAAAAAATATTCAAAATGCTCCTTTTTTTTTCTGAAAATGCGTACTTATAGGTTATCGAGATCACTGATGATTGAATTTTATCGTTGAACTATTGATCAACGAGAATTATTGATATTATGTTTACAGTGTATACAAAAAAATTACAGAAAATGAAATTATTATAAAATTGAAACGCGTCTACAGGGCACGATACATAATCTGATATATATATATATATATATATATATATATATATATATATATATATATATATATATATATATATATATATATATATATATATATATATATATATATATATGAATTGGTATTATCTCTATGTGAGTTCATATTTAATAAGAAATGAATGAAATAACGCTTTAATCACTTAATTTACAAATAAAACAGGCTCGTTTCTCATTAAAAATGTCTTTATCCATAGCGGTAAGAATTTCACGTATACTTCTCACACAAACTGCCGGCAGAAAAATGGTTGGATTCGAAACCCGGTGAACTGGCAGCGTCCGGTCAAGAAAGAATTTTTATTATTTTATGATTACAGAATTTCCAACATCTGGGTAAAACCTGGGATAGGGAGCAATAGGAATATATAGATACCTACCGAAAAGGGCAAAAATATTTATAATTTGGACTTTTTATGTCAGCTATTAGTTCAAATTTAATTATTTCGAGAGAAGTGTTTTGAATTAAATAAATTTCCTTCTTAATGTAATCCTGGAAATGCTAAGCATTTATTTGGCACACATTATTTTATTTCATAACTTGTTTGTGTTTTTAACGAAAAATATTTTTAACATAAAACACCTGTTTTTACAGCGCAGAGCTGAATTATATACATTATATTATTAGTATTCATTTCGACAACAATTTTACTTGAGAATAACCACTGTTGTAATTTTTTTTAATATGTCTATACATGCAGAAAAATTCTACACAATATTATCATATAGGTACATACAAATTTGAAAAAAAATTATATATAGGTATATATATATATATATATATATATATATATATATATATACAAATATATGAATATAT
>JARQZK010003691.1:300000-372500 GCA_030704885.1 Cynegetis impunctata | reverse complement strand
AAAGGTTCTGATTTGTTCACAGTTATAATAACAACTAGGTAAAATGAAGGTATTTACAGTTTTCGTTTACATAAATGAGACTTATCTTTATGTTTTTATATATATTGTCGACGTTTTCCTTGGGTGGATTGTTGACTTCTGCCCTATCTTTGTCCCAAGTTCTTGGTAGCTCCAGCTGTGGATGTTAGTCCCAGACAAGGTGGTTTCTTTTGTAAACTCCAAATAAGGTGAATTTCAATCTTCAAACAATTTGTCTTTTAGCTCTTACCAAGGTGAACTTCAAACCCAGACCAAGTGGCTAAAATAATTCGGGGCAAATCAACATACAATCTCAAACGTAATATGTTCCAAGAATATCTGTAGGGTATCGATGGCCAATTCAAACTAACATTCAGATTTATCTCAAGCAAATATGCTAAGAAAGACAGTATATGTTCCAACATTAAACTGAACATAATATATGACCATGTGAAATTTGCCATCGTTAACCTACAAAAATCTTGTGTTAAATTGAGGGAATGAAACAAGCAAATAAAATAAAGATACTTTAAATTAAGAAATGTAAGATGATTATTTCAATATTGAAAGATAAATAATTTAATATAGGTAAATGAAAAAAATGAAATGGCGGAAAGATGAAATAAGGCATCAATTCAGATTTTCAAGACAATGCATTAATACGAAATAGTTATATTTCTTCTCATAACTTACCGTCTATCAGACGCCACAGATACTTAATAAATTTTAATAAACTTTAACAAACTTTCAATTTATATTGAATATAATTCTATTAGTTGACGATGTTTTATCTACAAGAACCATTTGCTAAAAGAACGATTGTTAATCCTACGCTACCTAGATACTCTCCTTCTTAATACGCAGGTCATTAACCATAGAAGAACAAAAGTGACGTATCGGTTGATAGCGTGGAATCAGGGTACCTATTTCAGTGTAGAATGCAGTGGCTACAGTTACGTGGAGAATTTACACGTTACAACATAACAACTATGAGTTATAGAAAACGTCAAGTCACCTTGGCTCAAAATCTGCATACAGCTGTTTCAATCTTATGACATTTCATCAGTGTTGCTTACTTGACTCTGAGTGAATGCACCGCTTAGATCGAAAATGCAGAATATCGTCGGGAGAATACGTACCTACTGCCTGATATGAAGGTAGAAACATTGGCGTATATGATTCCAAAGCACACTAACATAGTGTTTCAAAAAACTCTAGATATACTCACGAGAGTGCGCTCCGTACATACTAGCAGCGATATTCGCAGTATGCAACAATCATATCGTGAAATCATTTTTAGTCGGTGTGACTTGACGTTTTCTGTAATTCATCGTAGGATTATGAATTCAGAATTCACGTTGCGAAATACGTATAACCAGCTCCCTTGGAAAGATTTTTGATAACTGTTTACATTATTGAAGAATTTTTCTTGTTCACTTTATGTAATGTATGTTTTGTTTACCTGAATGAAATTCAATTCATCCTGATTATTCATGAAAACTACAATGTCATTCTAGCTATGATCCAAATTACAGTGTGTCCAATTTTCGATACTTTTGAATGGTATCTCCGTTATTTTTGAAGATAGAGGGTTGCGGTTTTTGCGACACTGTGCTACTCTTTCGTAAAACTGAAGATGCCATCAACAGAATTTTAATAGCCCTTTTAGTTTTTGTACAACATTCTTATATATTTTGTTCCGTAGAATGCAGTGGTGTAGATAATTTTTTGTTACATATTCACTATTTTCGAGTTATAATGCAAATTTATGTTTTTTCAAATGGAATACCCTGTATATTTATAGACAGACTATAAAATTTGTCTTTTTTTACCTTTTCAGAAATATATGATAGTATAAACTTTTTCTCAGAAACGCGCAAATAAGTGACAATTTTCTAAAATTAAATGCATAAATCAATAGAAGGCCATGGATAACAACAATGAACAAGTGAAAGTTACATACTACTAACGAAGAATTGGATACATGGCATATAGGTATCTTTCACTTAAAAAATACCTATAGATCTTTTTTCTATCAGTAAGTTTGTGTTTACAGTTTTGTAGCGTAAAGTAACAATATTACAAATACAAATAAATAAAATTACTATAAGCAAATTGAAGGTGATGTTCAAATTGACGACCATTTTTTCTGATGCAAAATTGGCACATCTTTGTAACTCTTTGAATATCGTTTAAAAGAACCTTTGTTCTCATTCGCAGATTTCGAAAGGCTAAATGAATTGCCTCTCGAAGTTCTGCAATGCTGTCAGTTTTTGGCACACCAATTTCCTTCTCAGTTTTTCCATAAGGACAAAGGTGATGCTTCTATAAATCCCAAAGTACCTATCTCTTTTATTTCCCTGTTCTTTTTGTTGTATATTTTAGCACGCGGGTAAACAAATGATCCGTGCTCAAAAAAATTTGCTCTTGAAGGAGCTAATATCTCAAAAAACGGTTGCCTTCTTACTGGATATCTAACAAGAAAAGAATTAAAATAATAATAGAGATTTTCATAGCCATTATAGGTCACTTACCTCAGGAAATATAATTCCGAAGCTCCTTCAGAATTTTCATTACTCTGTATAATACATACCAGCATATCATATTATTCATAATTTCCATACTCTGCATTATTCGAAGACATTGATTGATATCAATTGAATAATTAAACTGAAAGAAAGAAAATAAACACCTCTATAAACCAAAAGTCGATCCAAAAACCGATTATATTGGTTTGAAATTTATTTTTGTTTCTTGTCGTGAATAATATCCATGGCCTACTTTTAAATTATGAATTTAATTGCCATTTATTTGCGCGTTTCACCACTGCGTTACACCACTGCATTCTACGGAAAAAAATCTATAAGAATGTTGTATTACTTTTTCGATAAGATGAAGGATAACGGCGATACGACGGGGATCCCAAAATGCAACATTTTCAAAAATGCCCTGTGGTTGAAAACTAAAAGGTGTTTTAAAATTCTGTTGACGGCATCTTCAGTTTTATGAAAATGTAGCACAGTGTCGCGAAAACCGCAACCCTCTATCTTCAAAAATAACGGAGATACCATTCAGAGATATCGAAAATTGGACAGCATAATTCATTTTCACACCTTCCAGTTGAGAAACTGGTGCAATAAGATATTATTCAAACAACGACTAGGGAGAATAGAGTATTTGAAAATTGACAACCATATTATGACGAAGTGAAACTTTTCATTAAAAAAAAGATTTACTATAACTCCAGAAAGTGCTTCTGTCTGAAGTTTATTGATGAATGGGTTGATGTATTAGCAAATTCAAGTTTTGTCATTATTTCCAGGAAGAGTCGGTGCGCTACTACATCTCTTAGCAGCTCCTTGTTCGTCATGCTCATCAGCATTACCATCTATTAAAGTTATAAGATTACTGAAAATGGATTTCACATTTGAGCGGTTCTTCTCCATTCTCATTACCTTTGACGTTCTCAATCCCATCACACTTATTCCAAAAAATACTCTACTGACTCAGATCCCTTTCCTATGGAAACAGAAAAATGATGCCTTCGGAAATCAGTAAAACTGAAACAAGCAGGGTCGTATTAACCATTAGGCAAAGCAGGCAACTGCCTAGGGGCCCGTGTACGCACCAAGAAAAAAAAATTATCGAAAGAAAATTTTATTTGAAGATTTGAATGAAATTCCTCAACAACATTATTGCTTTCTTTCGACGCATGTTGTCAATAACTGATGAAATACTTTATATATACAGAACCATCTAGTATCGAGTAGTAGAACAAATATAGTGTCTTCGTTCAACAATGTCTCAGAACCGTTTGAATTCATTGCCGATAATGGCCATTGAAAATGATGTACTTATTAGAAAGGGTCGACTTCCAAGATGTTTTAAACGATTTTGTTTCTGAAAAAGTAAGAAGAGTTAATATTTAAACTAACTGTACTGTACAAAACCAATAAATATCTTGGAAGTTGACTTTTTCCAATTTGTACTTCTCAAAACTGTTTTCTTCCGTTTATTGTATTTTATTGCGTTTAACAAGATTGAATTGGAAATAACCGCGTCCGTCTCATTTCTCTTTCCTAATCCATCATGCAACCTGGATCATCATTCATTACTTATCTATAACCTATTCATTAAGACCATTTCAATTAAGCTAACGAGTCAGGTGAGGTGATGCTGAAGCATCAAGTCAAAGTTACCATGTTATTGCAATATCACATAAGACTTTGGAGTAACAGGATACCTGGAGTCGATCATCTGAAAGTTACTTACATCCCTTTGTTAACTTGAAAAGACCTAGGGCTCGGACAGGGTTGCCTAGGGGCCCTGATAGGGTTAATCCAGCCCTGGAAACAAGTCTTAACTCTTTATTAAGCGCGCAGTTCTCTATAACGTAGTTGGTCGCTCTGTATCTCTCAGGTACATATACTCATTTGATCTGTTTTTTCAGTGGATAAACCAAGATATCTTAATCAAATCTACTTTTGAAATATTTGCAAACAGTACTATTCACTTGGCTTGATTTACTAACGTATAGCCTTTTTTTGTATTCATTTTCGAAAATAAGTTTTTTCGTAATTGTATAGTGGTTCAAATTAAAAAGCAAAAATCCTACAACCGCAAACAAATTTATTTCTTCTGATTACATAAAAAAAGATGGATCACGTAATTTGTGAAATATGTCTAATTGTGTTTATTTGTTTCGAAAAAAATTTTATCTTCAACAGAGTATTATTCATCACTAATCTTATGATCGGTTTCTGAATCTACAGATCTTGTATACTCTAGGTGTTCAGAGTTTGACTCATTAGATTCATTAAATTCTTCAATATTTACATCTAGGTTGCTTTCATCATCTTCAAACACTAGACGATGTAGTTCTTCAACATGTTCTGGTTCAGCAAAATGTTTTTTTGTACTTATACGGACGAATCATACGTTTACCAAAGGACCGAATGAACTTAAATCATTCAGTTGGTAACATGCATTGTATATGCCAAGTACATTCCCTATCCTGCTGGGATATTAGGATGACTATTTCACTCATTCCATTTTTAGTGAGAAAGTTTCCATAGCTACTCTCGTTTCACTATTTTCTCGTGAAATAGTCATGTCGAATACCACTCGAAATGAAATTCAAGCGGGTAAAATTTCTCTCTTCGCCTGCCGGCTCGTGATTTTGATACAAATGTCATTCGCGAAATCGCCTAAGCAACAAACTTTTATATTACAATCGAAAAATTTTGCCGGAAAAATTTCATCTTTAGTGGTATTATATATGATTATTTTTTGACGTTTCTTAAAACCAATGAAATGCTTCTTTATTTGTCACAAAAGTAAGTTTTAACCAATGATGTCATTATTATAGTGGGAATAAATCTTTTGTGATTATTCTCGGGAATAATCACTGTAGCTTTTATTTGCTTAGCAAGTGTCAGATAGTTGTCAAAATAATTACCTAATTGTGTCAACGCGATATATAAAATGGATGAAAATCATCAGTTTAGTACCTTTTCTGATGCAGAAATAACAACAAATATTTAAGAAACTACTTCGAAAAACACTCTAATAAGTAATCAGTCTATATGGAGACAATTTAAGACCTTCACCAAAGAAAGAAATTATATTCTGGATCAATCTACTACAAACAGCTACTCTGGCATTGATTTTGAAAGATTGGGCTTATAACATGAAAAGAAAGGACGGAAATGATTATAAAGAAGCAGTAATAAAGACAATGTGGAATAAAACGGCAAAATTTATTCAAGAACTTTACTTTAATAAGTATAACAGGTCCTTCGATCCTTTCCATGATATAGAATTCAAAAATGCTCGAAATGCAAGAGATGCAAAAAGAAAAATTTTACAAAAACATCCTGAAAAGCACAAACAAAGTTCGGTGACACTTTCTAATACAGAATTGTTGCAAATTTTTAACTATTGGGACGAAGATACACCTTGTAGATTGCAAAGAAAGTTTTTTCACGTTGCATCGTATGAACTAGCTTGGAGGGAAGGAGAAGCTACAAAATGTTTAGGTCATTATTTTAAAAAAGAAACCGACATTATGGGATTAAATACTGGCCGCATTGAATACAATCCCATCTTTACAAAAACTGCACAGGGTGGAGCACAAAGGTGCGCTAATAGTAAATGGTTGACTCCAAACATAAATAACCCAGATATTTGCCCTGTTCTTCTTTTTGAAAAACTATTGGGTAAACGTGAAGAAAATATTAAAACCGAACGCTTGTTTCTTACTCCAAATCCGGCTTGGCAAACTCATGGTTCTTGGTATAAAAACGTTCCTGTGGGAATAAATTCCATTTCAAAATGGATGAAAGAATCCGCAGAAAAAGTAGGTCTAGACACAGTTACTAAAAAAATAACTAACCATTCTGCCAGATCAAGTGCAGTAAGTAACCTTTCAAAAGCTGGTGTAGGAGAACAAGAACTAATCAAGGTCACTGGTCATAATTCTGCAAGTTCGATTAAACCATACTTACAATTGAACCAAGAACATCATTCAATTATAATAAATAATCTTAGAGAAAATACGCAGGAGGAAACACTTAATATAACAAGCAATTCCAAATACTCAATAAATAATGAGTCTCGAAATATTTTTAATAATTGCGTTTTTCATTGTACAAATTTAAATTGTTAAGTCTTTTTATATATTCACAATGTGCCAACGATATTTTCTTATATTGTAATAATTAATTAAATAAAATTTTTCAATAGTTTTATCATAAGTTTATTGATCTTTTTTATTGTAAAAATTTTTGAATCAAAAAATAATCTAGTCAAATATAACTCGCGAGTTCGATGAATTATAGAAAATAATTTGACAGAACTTGTTGCCATTTGGAAATAGCCACTCGAGCCCTCCGGGCTCTCGTGATTATTGCCTGGCAACAAGTTTTGAAAAAATCTGTCAAATTATTTTCAATTTATTCTCACTCTCTTGTTATATTATTACTGATAAAAAAATAATCCGCTTCTCAATTCTGACAAATATTTTATAACATGTTGTTTCGAAAATACGCCAAAACTCAACATCGTAACACCAGGGATTTTAAAAACATTTGTAAAAAGCAGACCATGCGCCTCCTGGATACATGCGCGAATAACAGAGGGTTGAATGTGTTATCATTTCAAAAACTTATCATTTAAAAAAACTTTATTTGACACATGACAATGTGCATGAGTACGATACTAGAAACAAGACAAACTTGTTCCGCTCTACTGGAGTCTGGGAAGGTGCCGGGATAGATCCGGATACTGGGCTATCAAATTATTCAATGTTTTACCTGCAGAAATAAAGCGGTTGCCTGTGAATGAGGTTTATACAAAAATTAAGTTCATTTTAATATGTAATTGTTTTTATTCACTAGACGAATTCATAGAATTTAGATTTTAATATGGTGTGTAACAATTGTATTTTGTACTATATTTTGATAATCTAGCTTGTAAGTTTTTACAGCTGTATATTTGATATTGCCTGACATATGTACAATATATATATATATATATATATATATATATATATATATATATATATATATATATATATTTAAGTATTATTCTTGGGATAGCAGCAATGAAAGGCTCTACTCTTTTTTCTTAAGCTCTAGCTTTCAAGATACATTTATCTCTTCATCAGGAGCACTACAAGATATGAAGAATGAGTACAATTATTTAAAACAAAACATACTACTTACAGAAAATGATAAGTTTGGATATCATATCATTGTTTACCAACATTACATTGGAGCTTACGTTAGAACTAGTGGAAGATCACTGGACACAAATTCAAGAGCATTGTTCTATGAACGAGTTTAAAGAAATCATCAAATTAATAACAAATCAGAAGATCACTGGACACAAATTCAAGAGCATTGTTCTATGAACGAGTTTAAAGAAATCATCAAATTAATAACAAATTCAACTTACTTCTCAGCAAATGGTGTGTTTTATAAACAAGTACTAGGAACACCTATGGGATCAGTACTATCACCGATAATATCACAGTTCGTAGTGGACAAACTACTAGATATAAGTATACCAAAGTTGCCCTTCCAGCTACCGATGTGCAGAAAATATGTTGATGATCTTTTCCTGATAATACCTAAGAATGGCAGTGACATCATACTTCAGACTTTCAACAGTTATCACGAAAAGCTTCAATTTACGATTGAAGAAGAAACTAATAACACTTTACCTTTTCTAGACATGCTCGTCCAGAGAAACAACAACTCATTAAAAACTGTATGGTATAGAAAACCAACTGCCTCAGGTCGTTACATACACTTTAAATCCTTCCACCCAACAAAAATGAAGTTGAATGTAATCAGGAATATGGAGACTCGAATTGTTGGCCTAACTCATCCCTCACAGGTCCACGACAGCTTAACCAAGTTTTACGACATTATGCTCGAAAATGGATACCCAAGAAAACTACTGAAAAAATTGATTTTCAGCATCCCAAATGCAGATAGAGCACAAGAAGAAAGCCAAATACCCAACACCAGGAAAAACAACCAAAACAACGAAGAATTCAACAGAATCCTTGTAAAACCATACTGTGACCAACTGACAGGTCAATTGACAAAATTATTGAGAAAAGAAAACCAACTTGTGGCTAAAAAAACGTGAAGAAAGCCAAAAAAGTTTACACCAACTTAAGGACCGACACCACCAAAATAAACAAAGCAATGTAATTTACAAATTGCCCTGTGGAAATTGCAATAAAGTATACATAGGGGAAACAAAACGGAATCTTAGTAAAAGAATCACATCTCATAAAAGTGACTCAAGAATAAATATTGGTTCATGTGCCCTAGCATCACATGAAAATGAAACAGGTCACCATATAAAATACAATGATGTTGAGATCTTAGACTATGAAGAAAATATGTGGACAAGGAAATTTCTTGAAATGGTGTACATAACAAAAGAAGAACACACATTAAACTCAAGAAGGGATATAGACAAATTGAGCACCATCTACTCAAATATATTAGAAATGACATTCAAAAGAAACCCATAATATGTCATAACATGTCAAACCGATCTATCATGTCCAAAGGAAAGAATGGATTGCCAATACTCAAACAATATCTAGCTTAATAATTTGTTTATTTTTGATTTCCTCGATTGTTGATACTGGGGATGTTTGTTACGAATTTTACAAAGGGGCTGGTGGAAGGGTTTTGGAACAAAAGTGTGTAAAAGTGTTTTAAATTTTGATGTTTTGTGATAGTAACCTTTTAATTTTACTTGTGACATAATGTTACTACTTCTATGAATACCTACAGAAAACAAAGCTACGTTGGTAACTGGACAGTTGGAGCAATGAGAGGTGGCTGGTTACAAAAAATGAAGAAGAACCTAAACTCCTCACAATTAATGTCAAACCGATTGACGTCAAAATAAAATGACAGAAACGTCAACTTACTACATTAGAATAAATAGTTTTCCCGTAAAATTTTATAATCTGTAACTGTACTAACTCAATCGTATTCAATTTGAACCTTTTAAATGATTATTAGTAGAGGTGAACTTACCTTCATGTCACATAAGATAACATCTTCTGAATTAATCTCAATTTCTGTAAGTAGTATGTTTTGTTTTAAATAATTGTACTCATTCTTCATATCTTGTAGTGCTCCTGATGAAGAGATAAATGTATCTTGAAAGCTAGAGCTTAAGAAAAAAGAGTAGAGCCTTTCATTGCTGCTATCCCAAGAATAATACTTAATTATCTCAACAATTCAGCAAAGAATTCTGTTTCCTATATATTATATATATATATATATATATATATATATATATATATATATATATATATATATATATATATATATATATATATAATATGGTATGAAAGGTCACTATAGTGACTGAAAGCACAGGAGTGATTGTCGGTTGGGTAAGAATTCTTGTGCTGTAGTGGATCATATGAGAACAGGCCATACCTTTGATTATAGTAATGCCAGTGTTTTGAAAACTGTGTCTAACTATGGAAAATGTTTATTCCAGGAAATGTGTTGCATAAAGAATGAGCAAAACACTATTAATTTAAGTCCGACACAGGTCAGTTAAGCAGCATTTACAGTCTAAATTTGGCAAAGTAATGAATTTATCGATTTCATACCCTGATTGTAACAAAATTAACATGTCGTCGTAACTTTTTTGTTTCATTTAGTGTGAAAAAAGATTAATAAGAACACCGCATATTAATGTTATCTCTATGAGAAGGAAATTTTTTTTTTGTTATATATAAGTGAAATTATTGTTTTTAAGAGACCAGTTGTTCGAGAGATTTGTTTCCATTGTGTAATCAGTACTGTTCAACATGTTGATGTGATGCCTTGTGTGTTTGAATTTTACTCTCAAACTGTAAGTTGTTTGTGGTAATTGTATTCTGGTATTATTTTTGTTTTATTTTCAATCTTTACAGTAGACTCCTGATGATGTCAATAAAGTTTAACGAAATATTGAGTAGCTAGGAAAAGGGGAGTTTTTTTATATAACAGACCGCTCGCCCGATAAACCTCCTAACTATTATATATATATATATTTATATATATATATATATATATATATATATATATATATGTATATATATTTATATATATATATATATATTTATATATATATATATATATACATATATATATTAATATATATAAATATATATATATATATATATATATATATATATATATATATATATATATAACAAGGACACTTCACTGTCAACATTTTCTATATGAATAATATCATTCCAAGGCATCTTCTGTAAATTAGAAAAAATATTTAAATTATGGAAAGTATGATAAATAGGGTGTCTCAATAAGGATGATACTGGCCCAGCATTCGCCTTATGAGTTTGCAAGGAGTGACTTACATTACCATGAGGAAACCTCTGAGAAAAACTCATTGCAGACCAGTCGGCCCCGGGGTTTGAACCCAAGACCTCCCAAATACT
Source organism: Cynegetis impunctata (assembly GCA_030704885.1). NCBI lineage: Eukaryota > Metazoa > Arthropoda > Insecta > Coleoptera > Coccinellidae > Cynegetis > Cynegetis impunctata. The sequence goes on along the minus strand of JARQZK010003691.1, from coordinate 361,486 downwards.
AGCCAGCGTACCTAACATACTCGACTAACTAGCCTGGTGAACTGTTCTATGCTAGTGAGAGCTTATATAGACCCTCCCTTTTAAAGAAAGTTCGTTACCTTTATTTTCAAGGTGACGAATCTTTGAGAAAATTCTATGAAAAATTATAAGCACTACAATAATAATAAAAATTACAAATACAATTGTTATAAAACTTATAGTTGTAGGATGTGGAGCGCATTGGTATAGGTCATCCAGTTTAGGGATATCTTCTTGGATATTCTTCCAATTTGTTGCATAGGTCCAATTCGCTTTTAGTGGCGCAAGATAGACCTGAGCATATGCGTTGAAAACTTTTCGGGGGTATATTCTCTTGAATCCATCAGTAATTATACATTCTGAAGTAATCTGAGACAATTTAGGGATTTTATGAGAGAATGAACCACTTTCGCATTCTTCGCGTTCTGATTGATTTATTTTTTCGTTCGATGTTTGAAGACAAAGATTTGTGGGTGTGCCTTCGTCCACGGCATTCTTTCCGTCCGGCCGGAATAAACCAAAATTCGCCTTTTTTTTCGCTCCGAAAAATGTCGAAATTTTGAAAATTCGGTTCGGCCGAAAAAAGCGACGGATCGAAACAAAAATTGACCTAAGCACTATAGAATTTCTTTTTTTATCGAAAAACATTTGTTTCGTCGGAATTCGAGAAATTTTGGCGATGTAGACCCCGAGAAACCGAAGGCACTTTCGACGCGGTAAAAAGTCGCGACGGCGTTCGGAAGGATCGAATTCACTCATTCCGCTCGATTTTAGACCAATAAAAGGAGATTTTAAATCGACATTTGTTGTGGAAGGCTGACTTTTTGATAATATCTTCGTTTTTATATGTAAAACGAGAGTCAATAGTTTAAAAATGAAAATCAGCCTGCAAGGCTTGTAAAAAAAATAAAAACCACCCTCAAAACCACTTTTTTTGAAATATCTCGGAAACATAAAAAAATATGGAAAAATGTTTCCAACAAAAATTGTAGATATTAAAATTGTCTACAAAATTGTTTCTGATCATTTTTGACCTATTTGCAATAGAAACCGAGATATTTGCAAAATAAATTAAATAAATTAATACGCGCCACCTATTGATTAATAGTATAAGTGACACACTTTGAATAATTTTCTGTAGAAATCATTATTGCAATTCACCTGCTTTCTTGTGTACTGAAAATCTAAAAACATTGGATTGTCTGGTGTACTTCTCCGAGAATTATTGGCGGGAGATATCTGTGAGATATCAACGACGATTCATGCACTTGTTAGTTTTCCTAATACCGTTAGAATAATATATGAAATACTGAATTCATATATTATCGTACGGTTATATCTGAGACAGATGAAAACTTGTTTATTTTAAATGAAAAATGATGATAAAAATTATATTTAAAGATGAATTTTCAGTTTCCTGAAAAAAATGATATTTCTTTTTTTGAGACAGTTTATTTGCCTATCAGATATATGTAGATTTTTTTATAGTTTTTAAAGTAATAACAGGCTATTGAGAATATATTTATTAACGGTTGACGTTTAGTTGTATGTTAAGAATAGGGTTGATTTTATTATAGTCATTAAAATGCGTTTAGGTTTACGGTTGTGAACCTTAGAGGAAATCAGCCTAGGAATTTAATACCTGTACATAAATATCAAGTACCACTAGTACCAGGTAATTTTGAGTTAGTACGTTTTAAGTCTTCGTGGCAGTGATTTCATTGAATTCCTCTGTTGCAAGTCAAAGTGTCGAACACCTCGAAGTTTTTTGAAAAGAAAATGGAAAGTGTTAAACTGTGTACTCTGCGTAATGAGCCGCTTGAGACCGGTGTGGATTATTTGTGGGGAAAAGCTACATATCAGAGTAGAATTCCGAGTTGGAGAGGGTTTATGGAAACAATATATGAAGATTTCCCTCACGATTCTATTGCGCGAATAGTTTGTTTACCATTTATGAACGAACCTCCTTCAAAGCATACATGGATTAATACTGCAATAATAAATGCGATGGAAGATTGTAGGTAAAGAAATCAGAACACATGTATAGTTACATTTGATCAACCGCTTTTTATTAAAGCATGTGAAATAGTTGCTGGTAGTGATAGCATGAAGGACGTCGTTGTACGGCTAGGCGGATTTCATACTTTAATGTCATTTTTAGGAGCAATTGGTTACATTATGGATGGGAGTGGATTGGAGGACGTATGGTCAACCGTCTATGCTGAAGAATCCGTAAAAAATATGATGAGCGGTAAGGCATTTTCAAGATCATTGCGTGCTCACATTTTAACCCACACCGCAATTGGGATGTATTTATCTGAGTATGTCAGTGATGAAATCAGTTTAAATGAAAAACAAGAATTTCATTCATTTTTACGCCATCACACGTTACGATGATTGTGATAATCCAGTTCTTAATAAATTGAGAATAGGCTTGTTAAATACACTGCAATCCTTTAGATCTAACGGCCCAACTGCACAATTATTTGTCCAAAATTTTGATATGGTGACTATTACGCTTCAATTCATCGAAGCTGAATGCAATTGGAAACTTCATTTGCAGAGTGTTGAGAAGATGCTTCTTTCATGCGTCAGGGCATCATTTATATGCTGAATCCGCACAAATGTATTTGCGAACGATGGTTAAGTTAGAGATCACCATGGACCATGAGGAATATCGACGGTTCACTGAAGAAGGAGGATTTCCAATTCGCCGATTGTTGAAAGTGTTGGCCGGAATATGGAGCGATATGACTATTGAGCAGACACTCAATCGTTTCTTCGGTACCGACTTAAAACATGGGAGAGGCGTCACTCTAAGTGTCGTTGCACGGTATTTAACTTGTATGCCAGTTTCTTTTGCAGTAATGGATGGTTTAGAGAGTTATTGCGACCTGAGCTCTACTACAAGCGAACAACACGTTGATTTAACCAACAGTAGACTGAAGAAGGACAATAAGGATTTGATGCTTATGTATGATTTGTTATTTGCGCACAAACCATTTGAACGTCGACAATCTCTGATATCGTTATCGACAGGGGTCGTTGGTGGCAATAATATTAACTGCCATGAAGCATTGAAATTGGGTAAAGAGGGTATGGCTGAAATGGTCGGTAAAAATGCACAAAATGTCAGCATGAGTGCTAAGTACAAAGTGAAACCGTTATCAGTTGCGAAGTCAGGAGTTCACACTCAAGTCAAATATGCCAGCGTCAATTCACTGCTTTAATTTCAAAGAATTTGTGTCTTGACAAAAGATGACGAAAATTTAACCAAAAAAGCATTTAATCATGAGTTGTCTCCATTCCCTTTATCCTTATTCGATCAAGATGGATTTATGCGCAAGAATAAAAAATCAGAACTTTATTCAATTTTCAAGTCGAGATTCTCTATTATCAATGTTTTCATTCGTAGTATATGGAGGATTCCTGCTACACCAAATAAATTGGCCTCATGGTAAAACGTATAACGAAATCTTTCAGTTATACTATCGATACATAGTAAGTAATTTTACTGAAAAATCAACAGTGGTTTTTGATAGATACAATTCAGAACAAATCGGCGTAAAATCATACGAAAGATACCGAAGAAAAGAGAAAAATGTAGCTGCTGATGTAGTATTTGATGGCAACATGCTTATATCTTTAACGCAAACTAATTTCCTTTCTAATATTTGTAATAAAAATAAATTTGTCCTACTACTTGGCGAGTATCTGCAAGAGAAAGGTATTAAAGTTATTCACGCGGATGAAGATGCAGATGTTCTTATAGTTAATACAGCAGTTAACTTGAGTAAGGAGATTAACAAATCTGTAGCAATTGTAGGAAATGATATTGATTTGTTAGTTTTGTTAATAAGTTTAACACCTGATTTTGAAAATATTTATTTTTATAAAATGTCTGCTTCTAAAAAAACGAATAATACCTTATACTCTACATCTGAGAACAAACGGTTTAAAGAATTCATATTATTTGCACATGCTTTTGCTAGTTGCGACACCACCAGTGCTATTTTCGGGAAAGGTTAAAAAGCAATTATCAAGTTACTGGAAAAAAATGAAAACTTAAGGTCATCTTTGCAAGTTTTTTACAACTGTAAGAGTAGTATAAAGAGCTTGGAAGATGCGGCAAAAAAAATGATAATGATGTTATACGGAGTCAATGAGGACATAATTTCTATGGGTGATTTTCGTTATAAACGTTTTGTTGCTTTAGCTACTCAATCACAAGCAGCAATTCGACTTTCAAGCTTGACACCCACTTCTTCAGCTTTAATTCAACATGCGAGAAGAGTATTCTATCAAATACAAAAGTGGTTGGTCAATAACTTACAACCAGAAAATTGGGACTGGAAACGGATCAACACATTGATGGTTCCAATAATGACTACTGACGATGCTGCTCCAAAAGAATTTTTGAAAAAGGTAAAAAAATCAAAATAAATCATCAATGTCAGTTGAATAACAATTTTTATTTACTAATCAAATTTTGTTTATAGATGTTTTGTGGTTGCTCCAATAATTGTGCAAACAAGCGTTGTGGGTGTCTGAAAGCTGGTCTACGGTGTTCCAATTTTTGCCATAATTGTAGTGGCACTACTTGTTGCAATGCATCGGATGTTTCTAAACAGACTAGCTCACAAGATCATGAAGATGACATTGTTCTTTCTGATACCTACGACAACGAAGAGACTTCGGGTATTCCGATTGAAGATAACGGTGATAACCTTCCAGTAGATGGTAATGAGAATGATGAAAATATCAAAAATTTAGAGTATTATAGCGACAACGACGAATTCAGCTCAGAATCTGATGATGAGTTCTGGGAGCATGAAAAACGATACTCAAAAATTAGAGAAATTTTATTTAATACAGATTCTGACAAAGAAGAGGAAGACATTGAGAGTAGAGAATTTTATTTCGCTCTTTCTAATTTGAAAATTCATTTTGTTACATTATTAATAATTTTCTGTGAAAATACTTCTGAAATTACTTATCTATCCATGATACCAGAGATTTTAAGTTTGTATAATGATCCAACGCAATTTAGTGTAATATATATATATATATATATATATATATATATATATATATATATATATATATATATATATATATATATATATATATATATATATATATATATATATATATTGTAACGTGTTAAATCTCCACGTAACTCCACGTGACTGTAGCCACTGCATTTTTGTACTGAATTGTTCATTTAGGTACCGTGTTTCACGCTTCACTTTCGATTTCTCTATGATTAATGAGTTGCGCGGAAGGAGAGAGCATCTAGGAAGTGTCGAATTAAGTTTCGCTCGTTCTTTTAGCAGCTGGTGATTAAACTATTAACATCGTTAATTATTGAAATTGTATTCACATCTATTAAATATAGTATTGTAGTTTATTAAAATTTATTCATTATCTGTGGCATCTGATATAGATGGTAAGTTGTGAAAAGAATATATCTATTTCGTATTAATGCATTATCTTGAAAATCTGAATTGATTGCTTATTTCATTTTTCCGCCATTTCATATTTTTTTAATTTATCTATATTAAATTATTTATCCTTCAATATTGAAATAATCATCTCACATTTCCTAATTTAAAACATTTCTAATTCATTTACTTATTTTATTCTCTCAATTTAACACAAAATTTTTGTAGTCTAACGATGGTAAATTTCACATGGTCATATCTGATGTTCGGTTTAATGTTGGAACATATGCTGTCTTTCTTGGCATTTTTGCTTGAGACAAATCTGAATGTTAATTTGAATTGGCCATCGATACCCTACAGAAATTCTTGGAACATTTAGAGTGAGATTGTATGTTGATTTGTCCCGAATTATTTTAGCCACTTGGTTGGAGTGTAAAATTTACTTGGTCAGGAGCTAAGGACCACTTTGTCTGGAGTTAAAACCACAGTATCTGGAATTTAAGAAAAATCCACGTTATCTGGGGCTGATATTCCCACTGGAAGCTGAACCAGGGCAGAAGTAAAGAAGTCAAGAGAATCTCAAAAAATCGATATTTGTAAAAACAAGATAAGTCTCATTGTAATTGTGTAAAGAAGGATAGTAAATACCTTTCATTTTACTTAGTCGTTATTATTACTGAGAACGAACCCAGAACCAATAAATGTTAACCAATCTCCCTGCTAGCCAGGGCATAAATATATGTTGAAAAGGGGGTTGGTTACATAATTGGCGCCCAACGTGGGGCCTAATTTTCTTTAAGTTTCTGTTCTGGTTGGTTCTCAGTGATAATAACTTATGCATGAGTATATGATTAGTGAATTGCCTTCGTTATATAAAATTTCTTGATTAACATTTTCTTTTTCTAAATTTTGATTTATCCCTAATTATATTTGCTTTCACTTAAATTTATGTAGACTTTTTCTTTGATTTTTTTGTTGATATTTTGAATAACGTTAAAATTAATCCTTGTAGTATAACTTTTCTTTCGGCATTACTGCTCTGATTATTTCAATATGTCGTTAAACTCTAACTTCCTTTTAGCTTGTGAATTAGATTTTGAAATATCAATTCAGTTAGGAAGTGAGGTTGGTGAACTTGTGGATGGAGATTACAAAACGTTAAGGGTAGTTCTTTCATAAGAAAGGGCTAACCGAAGTTTCATTGCTTCAGTTATTATCTTATAAATTCATTCCTTAATTTTATTATTCCTATGTTTTACCTAATATCACTTTATTAGTTTTCTTTTTCGTTTTTCGTGTACAAACTATTAGGTTTATTTTTGTTGGCAATTTCACAGATATATAATTACCTTCTCTCGTTAATTATCTTTATCTTTTTCTTGCTCGACTTAGCTTATCTTTGTATCTTTATCTTGTAGTCGAGGCAAGAATATTTGGCTTAACGAGAGACCTGTGTATATCTGGTTGCCTATCACCTTTCTGAAGTATATAGTGCTATGCATTTCTTAGTATAAATCAGGATGTAGCTCTCAATGTACTTCAGAAATTTTGGAGATTAGTGGATCTTTTATAGATTTAGCTAGTAATTTTTAAATCATAGGATTCTGTTTTTCCAGTACGTTAAGGGGATGAATGGTGGTGAATGAGGAGGTGTGTGGGTGAATGTCGATGAATGGTGGTGAATGAGGAATAAATGAGGTGGCTGCTTGAAATAACATTATTCTTTTTTAGTTCTTTTTGTTTCTTTTTCCGATGCCATGATGTACACCAAAAATATTTTTTTTTCTCTATTATCGTTTCCTTTAGTTTTTGTTTAGTGTACAATTTATCCTAAATTTTAATAACAACTATCTTATATACATATATCTTTACCTTATCTTTATCTTGTACTATTTAGTACCTATTTATCTTATCTCTATCTTGTACTATTTCGTACCTATATACGAAATAGGTTTTTGAGTTTACTAATAACTTTTAGTATATATATGGCTCTCTATTAATCAACTGAAGTTTATTTACGCTATGCAATATCTAATTATAAATCAGTGTGTAGCTGCTAATATACTTTGGAGTTTATAGAGTTGTGAATTTTAAAAAATTCATTTTTTTTGTTACTGTACACTAAAATTTATTTTTCCTTTTTATCTTTGTAAGTTAAGCACTTGCTGGCGCCCTATTATCTTTCCTATTCCTATTACCTATTATCTTTTCCATTACCTATTATTTTTTCTATTACCTATTAGCTTTTCTCCTATTATCTATATCGTTTTCTTTAGTTTTGGTTTATTAATTCATTTGTAGAAGGAATGAACGTAGGATAATACCTGAGCAAAGCATTTAACGATTCCATGATCAGACGTTTAACATTAGCTCTGAATGAAATTGAACAGATATTACTTAGTTGGGTGTGATACATTATTTAAAGTCTATTAAATCGAGATCTTAATTTTAATTTTTATTTTTTTTTGATACTATCCTTTTTACGTGTCTTTGAGTTTTTTTAAACAAAAATTTGTCTAGTGACTTGTAGTAACTCATGAATGAACTGATTAACTGACTGTGATATTAACTTATTTGACTATTATTGATTAACTTTATGTGAATAATTTTTTTCTGTTAATTTAGTTGTTGAGTGTAGCTTTTGCGAAAATACACTGATATATTTATCTTACCTTTAAATTTTAACTGTACGTCAATACATGAGAATTTTTTTTATCGATTATATAATAGTTTTATATATTGAATTTTTCCTATAAATTTATTTTTCAAATTAGATTTTAAAATTTGTTAAATAATTAAATTAAAATTTTCTTTTTGAGTTAGTCTATATAATATTTTATTCATGAGATGCCAAGTTAGTAACTTAGCAATATCTGTTTAATCATTATTTTTTTTGATTGTCATTTATATTTTTAATGTTGAATTTTGTAATCTTGATAACCCTGAAAGTTGGGGTTGATAATTTTTCGTGTTTTTTTTTATTATTGCTATCGTTCTAAATACTTTTAATATTCATAGTCAAGCTATGTATTTTTCCTTTTTGATTTTGACTTGTCTTATTATAGACACTTTTTTTTCTTTCAATTATCTTTCAGTTTTCCCTTTTAATTATCTTTCAGTTTTGTATTTCGTTGAGGTTTATCTTTGCTGGTGTGTCGACATACATATCGTATCTTATCTTTATCTAGTGTGTAGGCACTCAGTGTATCTTGAGTTTATGAGAACTCGTACCTTCTCAACGAATACAGATATGCTGATAATTTTTTGATTTACCTTTACCGATTTTAACTTTTCTTATTTTTATTTATCTTTAAATTTTATCGATTGTTGACAAGTCATGTGTTTTAGTGTTTCTTATTTATCTTATATGTTAAGCATATATTTTTGCTGTTTTAAATTATTTTACCTTATACCTTTTATTAATAACTCATTTTGTGAATTTGTGGTATGACTTATCTTGACGTTTTGATTTTTCTCTTACAGGTTTTCAAACATGATTTTCTTCACGATAATGCATTATGAAAACTTCTCATAACTTCATCAAATCAATTTTCTCTCATTATTGTTGACTATACTCTAAATTTTCTTTATTTTCAAAATTTCTTTTGTAACTTTAAAGTTAACAAAAAAAAAAAATTTTTTTTTGGGAAATTCTTTTTTTTACCTTGGCGAAGGGGGTGTGTAACGTGTTAAATCTCCATGTAACTCCACGTGACTGTAGCCACTGCATTTTTGTACTGAATTGTTCATTTAGGTACCGTGTTTCACGCTTCACTTTCGATTTCTCTATGATTAATGAGTTGCGCGGAAGGAGAGAGCATCTAGGAAGTGTCGAATTAAGATTCGCTCGTTCTTTTAGCAGCTGGTGATTAAACTATTAACATCGTTAATTATTGAAATTGTATTCACATCTATTAAATATAGTATTGTAGTTTATTAAAATTTATTCATTATCTGTGGCATCTGATATAGATGGTAAGTTGTGAAAAGAATATATCTATTTCGTATTAATGCATTATCTTGAAAATCTGAATTGATTGCTTATTTCATTTTTCCGCCATTTCATATTTTTTTTATTTATCTATATTAAATTATTTATTCTTCAATATTGAAATAATCATCTCACATTTCCTAATTTAAAACATTTCTAATTCATTTTATTCTCTCAATTTAACACAAGATTTTTGTAGTCTAACGATGGTAAATTTCACATGGTCATATCTGATGTTCGGTTTAATGTTGGAACATATGCTGTCTTTCTTGGCATTTTTGCTTGAGACAAATCTAAATGTTAATTTGAATTGGCCATCGATACCCTACAGAAATTCTTGGAACATTTAGAGTGAGATTGTATGTTGATTTGCCCCGAATTATTTTAGCCACTTGGTTGGAGTGTAAAATTTACTTGGTCAGGAGCTAAGGACCACTTTGTCTGGAGTTAAAACCACAGTATCTGGAATTTAAGAAAAATCCACGTTATCTGGAGCTGATATTCCCACTGGAAGCTGAACCAGGGCAGAAGTAAAGAAGTCAAGAGAATCTCAAAAAATCGATATTTGTAAAAACAAGATAAGTCTCAATTGTAATTATAACATATATTTATGCCCTACTAGCCAGGGCATAAATATATGTTGAAAAGGGGGTTGGTTACAATATATATATATATATATATATATATATATATATATATATATATATATATATATATATATATATATATATATATATATATATATATATATATAAATAATATATATATATATATATATATATATATATATATATATATATATATATATATATAATATATATATATATATATATATATATATATATATATATATATATATATATATATATATATATATATATATATATATATATATATATATATATATATATATATATATATATATATATATATATATATATATATATATATATATATAAATATATATATATATATATATATATATATATATATATATATATATATATATATATATATATATATATATATATATATATATATATATATATATATATATATATATATATATATATATATATATATATATATATATAATACATATATAGGTATGTATAATATATATAAAGTATAAACTTTAAAATAAACACACTTGGCTTATGTTTCACAATATAAAAAATATTTAGATACTGTATTTAGCAGTAACGAAAAGTCGACATGTTTCGAGTTATCAAGACTGACTACAGGAGAGTATTACATCCTAATTTATAAAACAGACAAAAGCAAAGGTAATACCTGAAAATCAATTTGTTCGTTTACAAGGGGCAATTGACAATTATGGGCGGAACTTATTTCGAGAATTTCAAGAAGGTCAAAGCGTTTTCCTTTGTTACCTGAATGTAACAATTTGGTTTCGTTGAAATCCAGGAAATGATTGAATTTTATACAATGTTCAGAGAAGCCAGTGGTATTTTTGTTTTGTAAAATTGACTTTTTATGTTCTTTAACACGAATATTTATATTCCTTCCTGTTTGTCCAATATAGAAAGCAGGACATTCGTCGCAAAACATTTTGTGAGCACCACTGTTCTCTCCGATGTTAGATTTTTCTTTATTATTGACCAAGAATGACTTCAAGTTTCTCTTATTTGTACAAATTATTTTAACGTTATTTTTCGATAGTCTGATACAAATTTTGCTACTCAAATTAGGCACATAATTCATTGGGAGGTATTTTTGTTCTTCATTAATAGTTTGCGTGGGGTATATTGAATGCAACAGATACTTTATTCGTTTTTTCCCAATGAGCTTGTCGATAAGACTTTCATTGTAACCGTTATTGATGGCTAATAATTTAATTGTATTAGCTTCAGTTTGAAAATTTTTTTCCGATAATGGAATCGTGAACAACCTATGAATGAACGAATGAGAAGCACTGAGTTTAATTTTAATGTGTTGGTTACTGTCGCTGTGAATTAAAGTATCTGTGAAGGTTGGTTTTCTATAAATGTGGAAAGTAAGAGAATTCAAATTCCTAGCAATCTGAACGTCTAAGAAATTAAGGAACCGTTTTCGTTTTCTACTTCTTTTGTAAATTGAATCGAGTTGTAGAAAGTATTTATATATTTAAGGAAATTTTTTAACTGCCTATCTGTACCGGTCATATATATATATATATATATATATATATATATATATATATATAATATATATATATATATATATATATATATATATATATATGTATATATATATATATATATATATATATATATATATATATATATATATATATATATATATATATATATATATATATATATATATATATATATATAATATAAAAAGATAAAGAAAATAAATATATATATATATATATATATATAATTTATATAAATATATATATATATATATATATATATATATATATATATATATATATATATATATATATATATATATATATATATATATATATATATATATATATATATAGTTTGTCTCACTAAGTTGGAACACCATATGGAAAACTTTTTTATTATGCATTTTAGGAAGAAAAGTTATTCTTTATAAAAAGTTCTGCATGTTCTAGAATCTAAAATAAAATCATCAGATATCAAATTTTTTCAGTCGTATACGCGCTGTGTCGAAAAATATAAATTTCACTCAAGAGTAAAGTACCTTTATATTTGAAAATATCGAAAATTGTTAAAGAAAAAAGATGTTCAGAACTGAAAACTACGTTCAAATATGCAATTGCATCTACTTACATAAAAAAATTATTTTTTTAAATTTTGTCAACAATAACAATGCAAATTTAACTGTAGTAACCATTTTTATGTATCTTATTACTTCTTATGCGTTTTGACATTTACTGTCAAACTTATCTTGCTATTAACAAATCAACAAATCATTTCTTTGTCAGTGCATACTAGATTACACGCAACTACAGTTAAATTTGCATTGTAATTGTTGACAAAATAAGAAAAAAATGTAGTGGATGCAATTGCATATTTGAACGTAGTTTTCAGTTCTGAACAACTTTTTTCTTCAACAATTTTCGATATGGCTTCGGACTTATTTTGTTTCAGTTATGTTGGTCACAGGCTACTCGATGATTTCAAATGTTATTTCAATCTCAATGAGATTCTTCATTTAAACAGGGCCGGCCTAAGGGGTGTGCGAAGTATGCAGCCGCACACTCAAGCCTTTAGGAGGGGCATTAAAATGACCAATTTTTGTAAAAAAACATAACAAATTTGAAAAATTTTTAGAAACTGATTTAAATGTTGGGCAGAAATATTACCCGACGGCATATCATTGGAAGCTTGGACCCTAAACAGCTGTACACTTCCCTCTACACCCCTCGCTTAGCGTCGCTGCCAGTTTGTGGATTGAAAAATTAATTCACACAGCTAAAAATTCCAAGCTTCCAATGATTTGCCGCCGACTATAGCAGGAATTTTGTCTTAAAACTATTTCAGTTAAAACCGAAGATCTACCCGGCTACCCCAATAAGTTCTGAAATATAGTAAGAGTGATGCCCTTGACCAAGGTCCAAGGTCAGTAGAACTGTCGTCTCGTGGCGCGACGCGGAAAGTTCCTCCCCGTCCCCCGGCTTTTCTTTTCTAGCCAATTGGCGTCTGAAATTAAAATAGTAAATTCATTATCCGAAATGAAAGCAAGAAAAGCCCTTGTATAAAATGTATAATAAAAGAGACTATGCACTATCATCATTTTTTTTGTGTTTGCGCCATTAATAAACACTGTTATTATTGGTTCACTATGTTCTGTTGCTTTATTTTCTTTTACCCATGCCATATGAAAATTTATCTTAGGTCCGGTGGACGGTGATTCCCGCATTAGGTAGTGATTGCAGTATACACATAAAAATCATTGCAACGTTACCTAGAGTTAAGCTTTCATTAGTTTATTTGACATAATAGTGGTTATAGTACAAGTAAGAGTACTGAACATATCAAGTCACTCAATAATGAATCAAATTGGCATACATAAATTTAATGTTCTACAAGAAGCAGAAGTGCACAAAAACTGTGTTTTTGGCCTTAAATTTCAAAAAATGCCATACTTCCCAGACCCTCCGGCAGGGGCATAAAATTTGAGTCTAGCACACTTGCAATTTTCACCTTAGGCCGGCCCTTTAAATTATATATATATATATATATATATATATATATATATATATATATATATATATTTATATATATATATATATATATATATATATATATATATATATATATATATATATATCTATATATATATATATATATATATATATATATATATATATATATATTTTATCAGGATATCAGAATAAGATTTGGGTACAGGACATTGATTGAGATGAAGAATATGGCCAACATTAATAGCAAATTAGCTTCGTTACGAAATAGATGCACATTTCTAATTAGATGTAGAAAGAACAACATAATCCCTCAACACATTACGACTGGTGTCAAGAATATCACAAATCTCACAGTGGCCGCTGTTGGAAGGACACTCCAGAAGACTTCACATTTTAATGACAGGTTAAGGAAGAAACTTCTTAATTTAGAAATTAGTATTACGCATGATAGTATTCGTAGTTTGGAGAGGGCATTGTTGAGTACGAAATCGGAGATCAACAATCTCATTCCTTTTGATATCGCTGTAGATTTTCACAGAAGACATTCTATTTCGTATAATCGACACTTTTTCCAGATTAGGAGTATTAACCTCCGTAAATTTGAGAGATTAAAACAGCCACAGTAGGAGAAAAGCCCAAAAACCTGGCCAAAACCCCAAAAAATAAATTTTCGAAATAGGGTCAGTTGAGTAGTCATTCAGGTAGAGGACTAGTAACTGCATTCTATTGTGGAAGGGAAAGCCCTTTAAGTGTATACCTGCGCCGCAGCGTCAGTTGGCAGTTAGTGTTCGTGAAGAGTGTACGTGTCACGCGCTGAACAGACGAAAATAACGCTGACTTCAAAAACCCATAACTTTAAAGTGACGGGTTTAATTTTAATTCTGCAACATGAATACGACTTCTGGAGGTATGTAGAACATGTTTTTACATCGGTTGAATCTAAAGTTTATGTATAAATGATTGAAATGTAGTATAGCCTTCGGCATAAATAAAATTGAATAATTTTGAAAACTTATATTTTCAACGGTCCGAAAAGTTATATATTTTGTCACATTTTGCAAAGCTCCTAGTCTCGGCCTTTAGTTTCATGTATAAGCTTTCGAAATTTACAAGAGTTACCTGCGGAAAACGTGCGTCTTGTCCGTTATGATTTTTTTCGCATCGTGCGGTAGCCGAGCGTGCACGCGGCACTATTGAGCAGCCTCTGCGCCTCTACCTGAGAATGGGTGAAGTAGCATCATAACGGACAAGACGGCTGTTATACGCTTGAAATAAATTATTTTAATATATATGTATGGGTATATATATATATATATAAATTTTCTGTGATTTAATTATGATATATACGTATGCATATATATATATAATATATATATATATATATATATATATATATATATATATATATATATACATATTAAAATCAACCACATAAAAATTTCTTAAATATGAATGAAATGTTATAACATTCAAATAAAATATTTGAATATACATATATTATATAGTAAGCAAAGCTTTCTTTTAACCAAATCCATGTCAATATTTTCTGTCTAATTTTTTTTAAATTATTTCAATTATTGCGGTTATTTATTTGGTAAAATAATGTATATTGTTCAAGTTTTTGTATTAATTGAAAATTTTATCTTTTCCTTTAACACCAATTTTCTACAATTTTATGTCTTTATTACAGGATCCGGTTACAAAGAATTGGTGCTGACAAGGAAAGAAGTATTTCTTATAATCAGCGAGCATTTATCCGATAAATTCGCTTCCTTGATCGAATTTATGGTAGAAAAAATTTCCAAGGACACCGGACGTTAAGTTCGGATTGTCGACGCTGCACGCGTGGATACGGTGCTTCGAGTATTGCTTACACGTGTCTTACAAACTCGGCATTAAAAAATGGCAAGCTCGAAGTGCCGAAGAAAAAAAAATTACCCTGGAACGCAAGAGGGCCATTCAAGAAGGATTCAAGAAGCAATTGGGTCTAAATATCGATCGCCCAAAGCCTGGATACGGCAGCAGCAATGATGGCAACACAGCTCGGCGGTTCTTTGAAAATTCGACGGTTTCCGCTGCGATAACGGGGGTCAACGAAGAAGTTATTAAACGCTTGTACGTAATCCTACAAGTTATATCGTGTGGCCACGAGATAAACTGTGAAAGATTTGAACAGTATGCTATTGAAACGGCAAGAAAGACCGTTGCATTATACCCTTGGTACTCCATGCCTACTTCGGTGCACAAACTATTAATTCATGGTCCAGTGATAATAACTCATGCTCTATTACCAATCGGCCAATTATCCGAAGATGCTCAGGAAGCTCGAAACAAAGACATCAAACGATATCGAGAAGATTTTGCGCGAAAAAGTTCCAGGGTTAAAACTATGGAAGATGTTTTTCATCGGCTCTTAGATACTTCTGATCTGTACATTTCAAGTGTCAGAAGACTACCACAGAAGAAGCTGAAGAGTTTGTCGCCGGAAGCTGTAGCGATGTTGGTCGCTCCTAAAGTGACTGCTGCAGCAGACGAATTTTGCGCAGAGATTGAAGCCGTGCCGGGAGTTGTAATAGATACAAACTCGGATAATGATTCTGACTCCGACTCCGATTACGATTTTGATTAAGAATAAAATTTTCTATTTTTGAAACGTTCCGTATGTATTTTGGAAATAAAAATAATAATTGCGTAGAATACACTGTTCACGTTTATTTTATTATGATGATTTTTTTAAATATATTAATTTATCTATTTAGCAGGATACTCGGCCATTTTGTTTATAACAATTTGCTGTAAGCTCTTTGTTGCAAGTTATAAACAAATAGATATCGGATTGGTAATTCAGCGACCTTGAAAAACCCGTATATACCAATTTTTGTCAACATCTGGTAACTTTTTAACGTTCATGTCGGCCATATTGGATCGGCCATTTTTTTTACGATGATTTGGCTGCGGATTCGTAATTTCAGCGACCGTGAAAACCCGTAAATACCAATTTTTGTCGACATCTGGCAACTTTTTAACATTCATGTCAGCCATATTGGATCGGCCATTTTGTTTACGATAATTTGGCTTTCAGATTCGTAATCAGCGACCTTGAAAACCCCTGTAAGCCAATTTTCATTACAGTCAAAGGTCATTTGAGGTTTTGGCCAGGTTTTTGGGCTTTTCTCCTACTGTGCAGCAGTCTTTTTTTAAAATTGTTACACCACCTTCTTGGCTTAAAAATTTAAGTGACACTATCATCCCACCCGATATTTCAATTTTTTAGCATTGGGACCTAAGTTTAGTATAGAACCGCAAATTAGAGACATAAATATTCCTAGATTTTTGGCAGACGTTGATATAATTTCACAACAAGTCCCAGTAGACGAAAGGAACATTGTTTTAGCACAGTCAACTAATATTATTACTAATTTAGTTCATTCTGGTTTTTCTTCTGATGGGAGTTTTAGGAATTGTTACTATAAGTGTAGAAGATTTTTGAGAGAGAACCTCCACTTGAGAGTAGTTCAATCTGATAAGATGAAAGTCACGGTGGTCATCACACATGAACAGTATACTTCGCTATCACTTAACATCTTAAGTGACACAGCTTATTACCATCCACTTAATAGAGACCCATCCGGTACCATTCAGCAGAAGGCTAATAAATTAGTATCAGACATGGAGAAGAAGGGTTAGATCCCCGAGGAGGAAGGTAAGTTTTATGGACTTCCAAAGATCCACAAACCTGTCTTACAACTTAGACCCATCGTTTCTAGTATTTGTAGCCCTAATAGAGGTATAGCTCAGCTTGTCACTAATTTACTCACAATTTCATACAACTCGGATAATAATTTTTTCGTTAAAGATTCTTTTCAGTTTAGTTTCTTCATTAATGAATTCCAGCTCCCTCAAGATTATAAAATCATCAGTTTAGACGTTGTTTCCCCTTTTAATAACATTTCTGTTATGTTAGCAAAGACTAGCATTGTTAAGCATCGGAATGAGATTTCGCTACATTGTAACATTCCACAGGATTGTTTTCTCAGATTGATAGAGTTTTTGTACGATACCACAGTTTTTAGTTTTAACAATAATTTTTATAAACAAATTTTGGGCATGCCCATGGGTAGTCCAGTTTCTCCTATTATTTCACAATATGTCATGGATGATCTCATTGAGACTTGTTTAGACCAGCTACCATTCAATATTCCTTTTTTGAAAAAGTATGTAGATGATATTATTTTGAGTGTTCCTCAAGATAGATTGCAGGAGGTCTTGTTGGTTTTTAACTCGTATCATGACTCATTGAAGTTCACTATTGAGGAGGAAGATGAAGGATGCAGTGTCCCCTTCTTGGATACTAAAATTATCAGAAGGAGTGACAATACTATCATCACAAGTTGGTATACCAAACCAGGTGCTTCTGGTAGATTCTTACATTATGATTCTTACCACCAACAAAAACAAAAAATCAACCTCGTGATTGGCATGAAAAATAGAGTTGTGAGAACCAGCCATACCTCCTTACGCAATCTTAATCTGAAAAAACTTGCACACCTTTTTGTTAATAGCGGTTATCCAAGTAAGTTAGTCTATGGACTGATTTTCAGGAGACCTACCATTGACGTTTTTCCTTCGGACAATGTTCCACCTGATCTAAGTTCACAAAATTCTAAATTCTATTTTTCTTTGCCTTATATTCATTCGTTGGTTCACAGTTTCAGAAAATTTTTTTCAAGATTTCCCTCCATCAATATTTCTTACAAAAATCAACTCACTGTTGATAGTATTTTTTCTAAGTTAAAAGATAGGGACCCAATTTTGGAACAATCTAATGTGGTTTATTGCATACCTTGTTCACAATGCGACCTTAAATATATTGGTCAGACTAAACGGAAGCTTAAGGACCGAATTTGCTCACATAGGGGAGTTGTTAGAAATTCAAAAATTACTTGCACCTTAGCAAAACACGTTTTAGATGAAGATCACATTCCTGATTATAGTGGTGTTACTATTTTAGAACATGAATCTAATTTGAAAAAGAGATGTTTCCTGGAAATGTCTTCCATCGTTAGAGAACCTAATGCTATGAATGCCAGGACTGATATCGCTAATCTTAGTGTTTTTTATGCATATTTGTTAAACCTCCCTCCTCGAACTGAAAACTCTTTTCTCCATTCCATTTCATAGTGGTTTTTTCATGGGTTGGCACACCTGACTGATCATCGAGTTACTTAAAGTTGGCAATAATCTGTCAACTGGTTTATTTTTCCATAGACGACTAACGGCGTCCCACGCTGCTTTGTCACTTGTCAATTGGGAGTTCTTTCTCGCATTTTTCTTTTAAAGAAATGTTTTAACGGTCCTACCTCACATTTTGTTGTATAATTTGTTATTTTTACACAATCCCATATTTTATTTTAATTTATTTTTGTGACACGTTAGTTTTAACCATATCTTTTTTGGATGTCCGGCGAAAAGTTTTTACTGTTTCCACCTGTTGAGTTCAACCTCATTTTCGTAAGTAATATCTTTTTAGAGGCAATCTTAATGTTTATATCTTTATGATGATTATTGTAGAGTTCCTGATGAAGAGCCAATAAAGACTCGAAAGCTTGAACAGAAACAAGAGTTTTCTTTGAATCAGCCCTAAGACTGCATACCTGATTGAGCATGTTCTCCCTTAACTTAGACAGTCGTCTAACCTTAACAATTATATATATATATATATATATATATATATATATATATATATATATATATATATATATATATATATATATATATATATATATATAGTTTTCATCGGTCTCAGATGTAACCGTACGATAATATATTAATTCAGTATTTCATATATAATTCTAACGGTATTAGGAAAATTTACAATTGCCGTTGATATCTCCGACAGAGAACTCCCGATAACAATTCTCGAAAATATACACCACGCAATCCAATGTTTTTAGCTTTTCAGTATACAAGAAAGCAGGTGAATTGCAATAATGATTTCTACAGAAAATTATTCGAAGTGTGTCACTTATACTATTAATCAATAGGTGGCGCGTATTAACTTATTTAATTTATTTTGCAAATATCTCGGTTTCTATTGCAAATAGGTCAAAAATGATCGAAAACAATTTTGTAGAAAATTTTAATATCTACAATTTTTGTTCGAAACATTTTTCCATATTTTTTTATGTTTTCGAGATATTTCAAAAAAAGTGGTTTTGAGGGTGGTTTTTATTATTTTTACAAGCCTTGCAGGCTGATTTTCATTTTTAAACTATTGACTCTCGTTTTACATACAAAAACGAAGAAATTATCAAGAAGTCAGCCTTCCACAACAAATGTCGATTTAAAATCTCCCTTTATTGGTCTATTTCGCCCTCTAAGTAGCGCCGTTTGGTCTGGGCGCACTTTTTGAAGAAAACTTTTCGGGGCTCTGGGGGCCGAACGGGGCCCCCTAGAGACTCGAAGTTTGGCACGCCCCTAGATCCGACCCCAATCTTCCCGGTGAAATCAAATAGTCATTCCATTATAATTGAAATTTTGTTCAGACTTGTACTTATCTCACATCTTAGATAATTCATTTATGTACCTATGTTTATCTGTGAAAGACTTTTGTTTCGGATTTTCAATACAAAACGACTCTATTAAATTGATATATATATATATATATATATATATATATATATATATATATATATATATATATATATATATATATATATATATATATATATATATATATATATATATATATATATATATATATATATATATATATATATATATATATATATATATATATATATATATATATATATATATATATATATATATATATATATATATATATATATATATATATATATATATATATATATATATATATATATATATATATATATATATCTATCTATGCATAGATCGATTTTAATCTTCAGTTTTAATATTTTAGGTCATCATTGCAGTCGACTGCAATTATTGAGTTAGAAAGACATGAAATACCAGATCCTACTCTGAAAGCTATCCCGAAAAAGGCCACTTGTCAGAATGTTAACACTTCGAAACAATGCATACAAAGTGGGATGTGTACACGAGAACATTAGATACATTGATAACGGATATCCCAATCATAACAGATGAAGAAAAACTGGAAGATTCAGTTTTCAAATTATGAGAAGACATACTTGAAGCATTTGATATAGCAATTAATAAAAAAGGAAAACTTGTAAATAGACACACATACGGAAAAATACCTCATGGAGTTAAAACATTGATGAAAGAAAATCGAAGGCTTAGGTCGCTTAGGTTTTTTTTTTTTTTTTAAATCGAGGTGAAAACTTCAAAAGCGATACCGGTTGCGAACCCGGCCTGTGTGGGATTCAATAGTTGATATATATAAATATATATCAACATTGCCCACCCACTAAAAGCACCTCTGTTCTTTCGGTTTCCGGGCATAAGCCTACTAAACCTCCAGTCTCACACTTAGATTAGGACTCTCGTGCTGCGGTCAGCACTAGAACCTGTTCCCTTCCTTGTGTCTATATTTCAAGACCCAAGTGTATATCTCTCTGCGTCGCGTCGCATTAATTTTGAAATCAAGTAAACATACCTGACGACTGCCCGTGGCATTCTCTGTCGACTGGAAGTATGTTCGCTTCATCCCAGGTTGGTTCGATCTTGAACAATGCTCATCACTCCGACCTCGAGATCCAACATCCATTTTCACACTCGTTTCGTATGGACCACTTTCCAAAGCAGTGGAAGCACACCGACGTGATAGTTTTTAAAGAACCAAACACGGATTACAAATTCCTACAAAATTAAATACCAATAAGCCTTTTACCTGTACTCGAAATGGTAGCAGAAAGAATAATAGTGAGAAGATTACGTGAAGGAACAGACGAACTAGATATCATGCCAAAAGAAAAGTTCGGTTTCAGACAATGACATTCTGCGGAAGAACAGGTACTGCGAATAGTAGAAAGGATGTAGCGACAGCCTTCGACAGAGTGTGGCAAGACGGACTTGTATGCAGAATGCATAACACGGGACATGCATTGAAGACCTGTAAATTAATAAACAACCTCATGTGCGGCAGAACGTTCAGTGTGAAAATTGACAATACAAGATCACAACCTAGAAACACAGAAGCAGCGGTTCCCCAGGGATCTCTACTTGGCCCCTTACTATACCTGATATATACTCACGATATTCCTAAGACGATACGACCATAACGAGCACTTATAGAAACATAGGAATAATATGCAGAGAGGCTTCAAGAATAGATGAACCAATTCTCAGAATGGTGCGTAAAATGGAAGATAGGAATCAATGGCCAGAAGAGTCAAGCAATCTTATTCCAGAAAAGGATGCATAAACCAATTGAAAACTAAAGGATAGAAAAACAACGATATTCGATGGTCCTGAGAAGTTACTTACCTGAGAGTATGTATTGTTGAATAGTTGAATATTTAATAATATTCATTTCATTAGGTTTTCCTTGAAAAGAAAAACGAAAACCTCGTTGTCATATTTATACAAAACAATGTTTCGTATTTAAGTTATCAGAATAATTTATTTTAAAAACTGTCAATATGCTCTGCTCGTGAATAAAATTTAAATTTGTTGATTCAATCATTGAATTATCTGCTCAGTTGAATATTTAAAACAACCACAAACGTAATAGGTTATGGGTCTAGTAGCCATAGAGTACGGAATATAAAACATAATATGGCTTCTGGAGGACAAGAGAAACAATACAGGGTATTTTTGGACAGTTATGGAAGAAACTTCGTTGCATGAAAGTTTCACCTTACAGTTGCGTTCAAGAAAAGAAGAATCTATGATATCATCGATGTTGAAAGAATATTTAAACCAACTGATACGGAAGAAAATAAGAAACAGTTCACCAAAATGATTTGAAGGCTCAGGAAATAATCGTGCTCACCGTTGATGTTCATCTTCAAGAAAAATGTGGATTCGCCTGCAATATTTATATGCCAAAACGGATGAAGCAAGTGCACACACACTCCAACAATAATTCTATGCATACAAATATGAACAAAAAGGTATTGCTCATCATATTGCTGAACAAGAATATGCAACACACAGTTTGAAGAATTGTGACAAAACTATTAGTGACATGTCGATAAATAAAATATTGATGACACTCCCTCCGGCATATAAACATACTCTCTCAATTTCGGATATATAAGATATGTTTTGAAAAATAAAGATGACATTGGTCTTGTTGAGGGAGACCTTAGAGGACACCATACGCCGTCTAATAAAAGAACTTCTGAAACCTCAGAAGTAATGAAAAGACATATAGGGAAATATCCCACGTATGAGGGTCATTATAGTAGGGAGAGGTCACAAAAAAAGTACTTAGGGAACCACTTAAACATCACCAAAATGTATAACATATACGTTGAAGACTGCAAAAAGGATGGCGAAGTGAAAACACAAAAGTTATTAGAGCCGATCTACAAAAGTGCCTCCCTACACCTGCATTAACAAATTCACAAAGCTTTTATTTGAGAAAACTTTGGGCACTAAACTATACAATATATGATACAACGAAAAACAAATTTCATTGCATGATTTGGGATGAGACTACTGGAGGAAGAGGGGGGAGTGAAATGGCTTCTTGCTTTTTCACTTGGGCAAGTGAAGAACTAACTAACATAGAGAACCTCACAGTGTCGACAGATGATTGCAGTGGACAGAATACAAACCTGAATATAATCTTCATGTACATGTGGCTAATGGAAAAGTTCAGAGACTATTCATATAACCAACGACTGGATGAAATTCGTTTCAACCTGCGAATCGAAGAATCCATTTTTAACTAAAATAATGGCTTCAGAAAACTTTCTTAATTTTTTCCATCTAAAGCAGAAAAATGGTCCACTTATATCGAGAAAGAAGAACACAGATTGTGGACCTTTTTTGATATCTGAAGAAGTGTGGCAGCAGTTGAGAAGAGAAGATAAAAGTGTGTTTCACTATAAAACCAGTTTCAGTGAAGACACTTTCAAAAAGATTGATTTGAAAAGGAGAAAACGAATAGGCTTCACAATTCCTGGGAATCTACCTCTATTAAGAACAAGAAAGAAAATGAGTAATGAAAAGTTCAGGGATATACAAATTCTCATGCAGTGAGTTCCTGAAGAGTAAAGAGCGTATTTCGAAAGCATTCCACATGGGGATGGCGTTGAAGATTTCCCTGAAGAGGATTCAACTGAACTAGAATAAAACAAGCTAGAATCTATCTGAAAAATGTGTTTTTCACTGCCTGATTCTATTCAATAGCACAATGCAAATGCGTCCCCAACTTAAAATTTCAACCACCATTTATCAAGAAGTTTGTAGACGACATCATCATGTCTCACCCGCGACCAAGTGGCAGTGAGATACTGGAATGTTTCAACTCATACAGTACACCACTCGAGAGTGATGAGACAGGATCAAACTATAAAACTAGATTGGTATAGAAAGTAAATGAGCTCGGGCAAGTTCATACATTACTATTCAAACCATGCAATAAGTGTCAAAATAAATTTAATTAAAGAAATGCGTAATATAATTAGATGCATATGTCATCATGATTTTCAGAATAGTAGCTTAGACCATCTGTTCCGGTTACTGTGTCAAAATTCGTATCCACCTACGATGCTTAAGAAAATAATATATTCGTCTAATATTGAGCACAGAACAAATGTAACATATCCAGACAACACACCACTGAAAGAAGAATTTACACATTATGGATCACTACCTTACATCAAAGAGTTAACTATGAAAATAATATCAACGTGAAAATAGCCACGTACAATCAGAAGACAATAGCAACTCTATATTCAAGATTAAAAGATAACATTCCAACTAAACTAAACAGCAATGTAGTATATAAGATCAAAATGTATGGACTGCGAAGGCACATACATAGGACACACATCTCAACTTGTAAAAAACCGTTTAGCAATACACAAAAGTGACATCACCATCTTTAGGGACAGATGTGCCCTAGCTACACATGCACACAGTTTCAACCATCAAATAGATTTCGAGAATGTAAAGGTATTAAAAAAAGAAAATAATTACAGAAAACGAATAATCCAGGAGATGATCCATATAAAAAAAGAAGATACCAGTATTAACAAAAAAACTGATATACAGAAATTGAGTAGCATTTATTCCTTTCTTCTATTAAATTCTACATCAAGAAACAAAGATAAATGTGGAAATGACGGTACATTGGATGAATAGAGGGATACTGAGGCCAAACAAACGATAAACAAGTTCTGTGATCAATGACAGTAGGTATATTTTATTATTTTCAGCTGTAAACTATTAGTGGATTGTTTCATTTTGTCATAAAATTAGATTTTAAATAATTAGACAGTTTAATGTTTAATGTATTTTGTCTTATGTCTTATATATGATTTATCATACAACCATTAATTTAACCTCACTTTTGATGAGTAACTAATTTATATAATTTTTATTGTCTTCGTTTTGATAACACCATAGTAAATAATACTCGTTTGTAATTTCAGAGACCCCGAAGAAGCAACAAATGATTGCGAAAGCTTGGCTACAATAGAAGAGTAAAATTGATATCCAAAAGAGTCTAAATACTCTTATTTTTTTCCTGAAATAGTTCTAAGACTCTGAAACTAAGATATAAATATATATATATATATATATATATATATATATATATATATATATATATATATATATATATATATATATATATATTTAGGTATGTTCAAAAAATTAGGTGAATTTTCAAATTTCGCGGGCTACGTCCATTCGATTATCGATTTTCCTATGCAATTTTTTCGGAAATTTTGGACATGAAGCTTGTGGCGGCGAAGTTTGTTCCAAAATTGCTGAATTTTGACCAAAAAAATCGTCGCGTGAGCATCGCTCTGGAATTGTTAAATGACGTCAACATCGATCCAGATTTGCTTGAAAGGGTCATAACTGGTGACTAATCTTGGGTATATGATTATGACATCGAAACCAAAGTCCAATATTCCCAATGGAAGAGCCCAGGAGAGCCAAGGCCACAAAAAGCACGCCAAGTTCGATCAAATGAGAAAGTTTTGCTGACTGTTCTTTTCGATTACCGTGGCGTAGTGCATCAGGAGTCCTTACCACATGGTTGTACGGTCAATAAGGAGTATTATCATGAAGTTATGCGCCGCTTGCGAGAATCAATACGAAGAAAACGTCCGGAATTGTAAAGAAACAATTAATGGCTTTTGCATCACGATATTGCACCTGCTCACTCGTCATTGCTTTTTCGTAATTTTTTGGCCAAAAAAACACCGTAATCATGCCTTAGCCACCGTATTCACCAGATTTGAACCCTGCGACTTTTTCCTGTTCCAAAAATTGGATAGACCCATGAAAGGACGGCGTTTTGAGACGATTGAGGAGATATGAACCGAATCACTGAGAGCTCAAGAGCATACCAAAAAGTACATATCAGAACTGCTTCGAGGATTGGAAAAAACGCTGGCACAAGTGTATTATATCATTGAAGGGGACAGAATAGAAATGAATGAATAAATAAATATTTTTTGAGAAAAATGAAAATTCACCTAATTTTTTGAACAGACCTCTATATATATATATATAAATATATATATATATATTTTTTTTTTTCTTTTTTTTCTCTTTTTTTTCGTAATATGTTATTTGTGTTAGGTCACATTAAATGATGCATTTAAGTTATCGTGCAAATGATTGTTTATTGACGTTTCGACCATTTTATGGCCTTTTTCAAAATCTATAAACTAAAGGACGTATACTAAATTAATTTTAAAAGTTATCTAAAATATATTTTTACCCTTTTATTCTCTATGTTTTTTTTTAATTTGTTGATTATCTACGTCAAGGGTAAGAATATATTTTAGATAACTATATATATATATATATATATATATATATATATATATATATATATATATATATATATATATATATATATATATATATATATATATATATATTTTAGATAAATATATATATATATATATATATATATATGACCAAATATCAAATTTCATTCAATAAATCATCACTCATGATGTAGGAAGGAAACACATGCTTTGCGTGTTGAGTTAGCTTGAAATCCGTTCGATGAAATATTTAATTAGAGTGTCTGGAGAATTACATTCACCTTGATTTTATATACAGAAGCACGAGAATAGAAATATTGATCTAGGGTGTGAACATTTTTGTGTGGTTTTCTATTCGTTTCATATGAAAATATTTGAACAGGGAGCAAATGTGTCAGTTACAGAGTGAAATTATGAATCTGTATTCATTATAATAACTTTCAAATAGTATAAAAGTTAAAAGTGAAAATGATGTTGGCCTACTAGACAGGATATTCGCCTTAAAGATTATCATCAGCGTCCGATTGAAATCAATGATAATACAATCATTGAAACTGTGAATTGAGTTAGAATATTAATATCACTTGTTGCCTGTTTTCATTTAACATGACTAGTAAATCAATCTTCAAATACAACTGATCAAATTTTTTTTTTACACTGAGTACATCCTTTCCTTCAAATTACAACTTTAAAGATTAATTTTGTCTTCAACAAATAATTTCTCCAATAATCTTTGTTTGTATGGAATGTCTACCCTTGAAGAGAAATCAAGATCTTTTTATTTTCTATTATTATTTTCTGCCAGATGTAAAATATTTTATTTCCATGAAAATTCAATTGATAAAATCAATCACCCAAGACTGACTAAAAAGTTGATGACGTATAATTATTCCAGGAAACTAATTTATGTGTGTGTGTGTGTATTTAAGTATTTCTTTTAAATATATAGGTGCAAGCTGGTGGTGGAAAAATTTTCCAGAGGTAATTTTTTTCAGCTACATACATCTTGTAAGAAGCCGAATGAGGTTAAGATATGTTGTATCTAATCATTATTCACAAGATTTGCCACCAGTTTCAAAATACCAAAATAATGACTGAATTAACAAAAATCTCAATAGTTATTTTGTGCATCAAGAAATACCAAACTTCAGCTCATTTGATCTAATGGTGGTCGCTGGAAATGCCAATATGTACCAGGGAAGGACATTCGTGGCTTTATCAAAACTTTTTGATAAAGCCACGAATGTCGTGGCGAAACGTCAACTTTTTAATAAAATCGAGTTTTTGGAGACTAAACAAGCCTGTTATTGCTAATAATTATCAAAAGATTATATATATATATATATATATATATATATATATATATATATATATATATATATATATATATATATATATATTATATATTATATATTATATATTATATATTATATATTATATATTATATATTATATATTATATATTATATATTATATATTATATATTATATATTATATATTATATATTATATATAATATATATTTTTTTCTATTGTTAATTATAGTGACTTCAACTACTATGGTCATTTCGTCACTAGTAAGAGCTCTGCAAGTCAAACTTATCGCTAACAAAATACATATACTATATATAATTAAAAACAAAATTTGATATTAGAAGATTACCTAGATAAAACAGTCTACAATTACGAAGCATCGTTAGTACAGTACATCTAGTTAAAATAGTAATACTACATAATATATGAATAATATGAGAAAAAATATATAAACAAACAATACACAAACAAATAAAATAAATAAATAAAACATTGTCTGTATGATCACAGCTTTGACAAAACGTTGATATCCCTAAGGAACGCAAGGACACAAGAGATAGCTTCTCTATCTCCAAGGTTGCTTATAAGTAGTCTCTGGATACTATGCCTGGATCTTTCTTGGGTGTATGAAGGGCATTCCAACATTATATGGCGCACAGTGAGGGAGACCCGGCAGTCATCACACGAAGGCGCCACTCGGCAACTGAGCAGATGCTGGTGAGTGAGGGCTGTATGTCCGATGCGTAGCCTATGTACTTTGATAGTTTCCGCCCTTCTCTGCGAAATGTCAAAATAAGGGACCAAAACAGTAGGCTTAATTTCCCTCAGCTGGGTATGTGACCGAGCCCATTCCTCCTGCCATATGTTCCAGACCCTACTCCTCAGATAAGCTTTCGCATCAGTGGACTTCATCAACACCACATCTGCAGTACCATCTAACGATGCCTGCCTCGCAGTAGCGTCCGCAAGCTCATTTCCTCGGATACCGACATGACTAGGTATCCAGAGGAAGGTGACTTGGCATCCCTGTTGTTTTAGGTGACTCAACTGGCCTTGAATATCCTGTGTCAGAGGGTCTGTGGTGGAAAGGGCCGCCAAACCCTGCAAAGCACTTAAAGAGTCGCTGGCAATAATAACATTCTAGCCAAGACAACGCATTGAGCAGTACAACAGTGATTGCCATATTGCATACTGCTCAGCGCAGTATACAGATGGTTGTCTGTTCAGCGTCCAGGAATATTTCTCCGTCTCCCCGACCACAAACGCGCATCCCACGCCGTTTTCCGATTTCGATCCATCTGTGTGAATTACTATATGTCCTCTATATTCGTCTATAATCGATAGAAATTTTTGACGATAGATAGCTGCAGGTATCGAGTCTTTGGCTGATCCTCCCATTCTTAAATCGGCCATTATTTTGGGTAATCTCCAAGGAGGGTTATCACTCCTGCCTCTAAATCGTATGGTAGATAGTTCTGCCCTACTCCGTTCCAGAAACTCTCCCAATCGAGCTCTTACAGGTCTTGTTATTGTTGGACGTTGTGAATACTGATCATACTCTCCAAACAAAAATAATTTGTTTGGGTGATGCTCATGGGATTTAACACCAATACCGTACGAACTCAGCATTTTCAAACGTCTGTATTTCAACGGCAGAGAACCTGACTCGGCGTAAAGACTCATCACGGGAGATGTTGGAAACGCACCTAAGCAGTACCGAATAGCTGCATTGTGCACCCTGTCCAATTTTTCAAGCAAAGTCCTGCGAGCGGATGAATAAACAATACACCCATAATCTATTCGCGATAAAATAATAGCCTGATAGACCTGCAGAAGCATTTTAGGTTCAGCACCCCATTTAGTGTGTGCCAGGACCTTTAGTATATTCAAATATCGCAAACACCCAGTCTTGAGTTTGTCGATATGTGGCGCCCAGGTCAGAGATCTGTCAAAATTCAGACCCAAGAATCTCACAGACTCCACACACCGAATGGCATTATTTCCTAAGTAGAGCACAGGGTCGTAATGTGGTGTCCTCAAACGGGAAAAGTGCATACACTGCGTCTTCTCTTCGGAGAACTTGAAGCCAATACGTGCACCGTTAAGTAAAATTATATCAATCGCTCTCTGTAATTTGGCTCTTATTTGACCGATAACTGGACCATCAGTAAAAATCGCAAGGTCGTCGACATACAGACACCTCGATACTGATTCATCTATTCCTGTTGCAATTTCTTTTATTGCAATATCAAACAAGGTGCAACTGAGCGTAGAGCCCTGTGGTACACCATTTTCAAGCAGTCTTGGATCTGACAATGCATTACCGATTCTAACCCGAAAATAACGTTCATTCAGAAAAGAGCTCACAAACCTAGGAAGGTTACCTCGAAGACCGAATTTGTGCAGTTTTTCTAAGATTCCGAACCTCCAAGTCATGTCATATGCTCCTTTTATATCAAAAAATACTGTAACCAAGTGCTTTCGCTTGGCAAAGGTATCCTGAATAGCATTTTCTAGGTTGACAAGATGGTCGAGCGTGGAGCGTCCTTTTCGGAAGCCTGATTGATATGGTGCGTAGAAATTATGCTTTTCCAAGTACCACTGAAGACGATTATTGACTATTCTTTCCATAAGCTTACCCATGCAGCACGTGAGACTGACAGGCCGATAGCTTGTTGGAGATAGGGGGTCTTTCCCGGGTTTGAGCAGTGGCACTACAATTGCTTCCTTCCATTGCGTTGGGTAAGGGCCATTTCGCCAAAACTCGTTATGGAGATCTAATAAAAACTATTTCATTTCAGCTGTCAGATGTATAATGAATTCATATGGTATTCGATCTGGGCCTGGTGCTCCTTTACCAGCTTCTTTGATTGCAGTTTCAAATTCTTGTGATGTGAAGGGTAGATTGTAGTCTAATGGACAGTCAGTAGAGAAATCCAAATTGATTTCCCTATCATCCTTCGACCTGAGAAACTCGTTATTATAGATTGCGGTACTACTGACTCCTGCAAAATGTTCTGCAAGCATTTTAGCAATTTCTACAGCTGTTTCCACTATAATACCTTCGCTCTGCATGCGTGTTATCGTAAGATCCCGACCTTTACCAGATATGGCTTTAATTTTACGCAAAGTCTCATTAACATCTGCGTTAGAAGTGATGCTCGATGTATATTCCTGCCAAAATTTCTTTTTGCTTTCAAGGATAACTCTGCGTTACAATGCACGTGCTCTCTTGAATGCAATGTGGTTATCCACTGAGGGATTTCTCTGATAGTTGCCAAAGCGGCTTTCTTGTTAGCAACAGCGATTCTCACCTCCGCATTCCACCAATGAAGAACACGTTTTATACGTGTCTCCCGCGTTTGTGGAACACTTACCTCAGCGGCATCACGAATGGCCTTTGTCATATTATCAACAGTAAGTATGGCTGGTGGGAAGAGGTTTTGAGAGAAACATTCCCAATTTGCCCTAGAGGTGATCCATTTTCTAACCATTGTTCGCTTTGTTTCGGGTGAGTTGGACTGGATAACGATCGGGAAATGATCACTGTTGTGCAGATCTTCGAGTGTTTTCCAACCTAGTTGAGGTGCCAGTACACTTGAAGCAATAGAAAGATCTAGAGCAGTGAAATTATTAGAGAGAACATTGTGGAACGTTGGAGAACCATCGTTGAGTAGGACAATGCCGTCCCTATTCAGACAGGTTTCTATATATATATATATATATATATATATATATATATATATATATATATATATATATATATATATATATATATATATATATATATATATATATATATATATATACATGGTCGTTGATAATTTTTCACAACATCCTTGGTCTCATAAATTAGCAGCTTTTCATAGTCATCTAAATAGATT
Organism: Cynegetis impunctata; assembly: GCA_030704885.1. NCBI lineage: Eukaryota > Metazoa > Arthropoda > Insecta > Coleoptera > Coccinellidae > Cynegetis > Cynegetis impunctata. The sequence goes on along the minus strand of JARQZK010003691.1, from coordinate 329,773 downwards.
GTTAAAAATACCTCTAGGTACAATAGAATTCAATAAAGAAGTTGATATTTTAAAACAAATTGCTCATACATATAATTATAGACCTGATATTATAGACAAATTGTTATCAAAGAAAAAACATAAGTTAAGAGTAAACGAGGCATACATAAGTCATCTGAGTGATATGGTGAATCCAAGTCCGAGTAATCCTAAAAAATATTTTTCTCTCAGTTTTGTTGGGAGTATTTCATATAAAATTGCAAAAATGTTGAGTCAGTATGATTACACAATCTCCTACAAAGTTAAATTTAGCCTACGCGATTTATTGGTCAATAATAGGGATAAAATTGATCCAATGACTTGTTCTGGTATTTATAAGATTAGTTGCGGTTGTTCCCAGTCATATATAGGTAGAACATATAGAAATTTTAAAATACGCAAGAAAGAACATTTAAAACATATCAGGTATAATTCTGACGAATCATTGTTTGCAAAACACATACTTGATACTGGTCACAGTTTTCATTCAGATGATAACTTTGAAATTTTACATTTTTGTGGAATAAATAGATTATTGAATTATCTGGAGATTTTGGAAATTCTGAGAAATACTATAGTGGATGGAAACACTTCATTAAATGCTCAAATAAATTTCAACCCCAACTCTTTAATTAAAGTTTTATTTCAGCAGTAAATGCCCCCCGTTTTTATATCTGGTTTTCATGGACAATTTTTGCTCCTGGAGTTGTATATGTTTTTTTTAGTTTCTTGGTTCTTCTTGATCAAATTTTAGTTTTTATATTGATATATACAATTGATGTAAGGTGATATTTGTCACTCAGTTTTCTGTAATTGGATTGTGTATATAACATATTAGGTCTCACTATATACGATAGAGGGCAGTCAATGCCAGTTAAATATTTTCAAATAAATTCATAATTTTTTTGTACTAGACAGCTTGATATAAGATCGTTCATTTTGTCGTTATCCTTATGTTCTGTGAGTTGTTCGCATTAAATGTTGGGGATTGATTTCCATTCAAATAATATTTTGTTAAATTTCATTGTCAGCAATCTAGTTATGATTGCTCAATCATTGACTACATTATTAATACTTTCCGAGGGACAAATTTCATTGGTTTCTGACAAATATTGTTTTGATATGTGAGTATTTGATTTATAATACAATTTTATTTCATTCATAAGAGATCACTTGTTATAACTGAATATTGTCAATGTGAATTCTCGTGTTAATTTCAATTATTGTCTTACTTTGATGTACTACGGAATATCTACCTTAAATATTGTTATTCTCAGTTTTTCAAGTTTTTTATATAGCGTTCTTGTAGGTTTGGATATTTCACATGTGTAGACAAATTATTGTTGGATTTGTCAATCCTTGTTTGTTAATTAAGAGTCAATTGTTCTTTATTGTTATTGTTTTTTGCTCTTATTTTCGATGTTTATCTTGTTTTATCTTTTTTGATCAGCCTTGGTCTGATGATGATGTGCTAGACACTTCGAAACCGGTAATCATTAATAAAGGAATTGTGAGCTGATTTAAGACCTTCATTTCACCAGTTTTCATATATATATATATATATATATATATATATATATATATATATATATATATATATATATATATATATATATATATATATATAAATATATATATATACAGGTTGTCTTAATTGCCATGGGCCACTATTGCTATCTCGGTAGATAACTATAATAACTACAAGGTTGTTCAAATTAGGTAAAATGTGCAGTTATTGGAGGAAATTGACAATTCGGTTTCTGATTTAAAAAAAAAATAATTTCTATCTGGAGCTACAGGGGTTTTTCGAAATATTGCTCAAAACTATTTGATAGAATAGCTCGAAAAGTATAATTTTTAATGAAAACTAGTGAGGAAAAAATTTTTGCGTTTTAGACGTTCTTCAAGCAGGTATTTGTTTCGTCTAGTTTTCGAGATATCACAATTAAATTTGTTTTTTGAATACGGTCATGAATTCTTCATTCCAAATTAAAAAAAAAACCTTTTTGTCTAATTTCAACGATGTATCACATGTCCATAGTCGTTTGTATTTAAATGTTAAAAAACTAGTATTATACTACTTTTTTTTTAAACTTTTTTCATTTTATCATAGGTTTATTCGACCATTGTGCAAATAGAAACAATTGCTTATAAAAGCCTATGATCCGTAATACATGTGTCGTATCAAAGTAAGTTTAAACCAACATGGTAACGTTTTCCAATGGTGAAAAATTAGATTAATTTTTTTTGTTATGCAAAAGCATTTCGAAATGCTGAAATAGCCCTTCAAATGTATCACAATTCCTACCGCAAAAGGCGCTTACCGAATCGAATAATTTTCACAAGGCTAGAGCGAAATTTGCTACTATCATTCAATAATCCTTCACAACGGGTAACAACTGTAACGGCAGAGAATGGGGAAGATGTATCAAATGCATTAGGTATGTATCATCCACTCTGAATTTTGGCAAATGTAATTTTTGTAAAATAAGTTTTGAGGTTCATTACATAACTTGAATTTAATTAAATGGTGAAAAGTTTGAATGTTTAAAAACTTGGTAAACAGTGTGTTTCATTACACGCTGCAACAGTCTGTTTATGTTATTAAAATAGGCAATTGTTTTATTGGTAGTCAAAGCCATCTTTGATGTTCTTTTTTTTTTAACTCCATACAGCTTAAATTTTGTCTTTTTATCATTAAAACGCAAATGAATGTGAACATGTGATACATCATTGAAATCAGAATATAAGGTTTTTTCAAGAAATGCAATAAAAAATACAGGTCCGTATTTAAAAAAAGTAAGTTGATCTCGAAAACTATACGAACCGAATTTCCTTGAAAAATACCAAATTGAAGAACGTCTGAAATGCATATATTTTTTCCTTAACTAATTTGTCATGAAAATTATACTCTTTGACATATTCGATCGAATAGTTTCTAGCAATTTCTCGAAAAACCCCCCTAGCTCGAGATAGAATTTTTTTTAAATATGAATCTAGATTTTCAATGTTCTCCAAAAACTGCACATTTTGTCTAATTTAACTAACCTTTTAGTTCTTATAATTACCGAGATGGCAATAGTGGCCCATGGCAATTAGGACACCCTGTATATATATATATATATATATATAACTTTTTGATAACTATGAGCAATAACAGGCTTGCTGAATCTCAGAAAACTCGATTTTATTAAAAAGTTGACGTTTCGCCACGACATTCGTGGCTTTATCAAAATTTGCAGAAAAAAAAAAAATATATATATATATATATATATATATATATATATATATATATATATATATATATATATATATATATATATATATATATATATATATATATATATATATATATATATATATATATATATATATATATATATATATATATATATATATATATAGAAGAAGGGTAGTCTTTGCTGCTACGTCTACTTTCTTGATCAAGATGGCTGGTCGCCTCTCTTTGTCAGTCAATATGTAATGACGAAGTAGATAATTATGTACTTTGAAATTTTCAACTTAACTTAACTTCAACGATGTTTATTTCCTCTAAATTAATTGTGGTTTGTTTTATTATATTGTGACCATTTAACTTATAATGTTAGTTCATGACATCACATTGTGTGTTTCTCGATCAATAATGTTTTATAGAAATCAATAATGCTGTATCTTGATTTTTACATCTTTTGCAATAATTCTCAAAGACCCACTTCCCTGAAGATGACAATAATCATTGTCGAAATATCGGAAATATAGTGTTATAAGAGTACACGTTTTGCTTGCTGCTATACCCAAATATTATTATCCTATATATATATATATATATATATATATATATATATATATATATATATATATATATATATAAAATATATTTATATATATATATATATATATATATATATATTTAATATATATATATATATATATATATATATATATATATATATATATATATATATATATATATATATATATATATATATATATATATATATATATATGTATATATATGTATATATCAGTGGCGGCTCGTGAGGTGTTGGTTTGAGGAGGCTACAAGAAGTGATAAAAAATACACCATAGGCGAAAATTTTTAGGATTTCAAGGTCAACCGCCTTATAATTTAAAGAAAATCAAAGTAAAACAAGAACCCTAAAATATTAATTTCTTTGGAAAAAAATTGTTTTCTCTTTCGAGTGTCTACCTTGATCCGCAACACAACATGTTCCTGGGATTTTTCGTGCCTTTCAAGAGAACGTGATGAAATTTTTAAATCGTCAAATCCTAAAGGATGTCTCTCATAATTTCTGATATTAAAACCGCGATTATGTTGTTTGTTACGCTGCACCAAATTGTTTAACTCCGGGGTAGGTCGCAATGTTTTTATTAAAACTTTATCGTTTTAACTTAGTGCACTAAAATTATGGGATAACAAATATTCCACTGAGTCATCATTGAAATTTTTAAAATTAACTTCAGTAACCGAACTCATTTCAAAAACAATACGCCAGCAAAATAAATTAAGTTTTCATCCACGACTAGTGACAACGTCCAACGGTCCATGTCTAACGAATTCACTCGATTTTACCCGAAAGCCTATAGTTGTGATTGGTCGACATTGTGTGAGAATAATTATTTGTAGGTGTCCTCTTTGAACCGAGCTGCTAGCTTCAATCGATGTTGCATTTACCCGTCTTTTCGATTTCAATGAAGTGAATAAGGTATATATTCATTCGCAGCGTTTCCTTTTCTCTCTGGCATGGCATATGGTATAATGAACGCGTCTTTACCTTATTAAGCCTCTGCAGCATTGCCACTGTTGATATTAAATCTTGAAATGAATGAAATGCAGTAAGCAGCAAATTTAAATACCTTCTATCGTAATTAATAAATTATATTATATAATGTAGGTTGAAAGGAAGGTAGGTGCATAAAATAATATGATTTTGATTAATATGAATATGCTGAATGCTGACTATTCAATATAATATAGTAGTGATACACGGAATATTATTGAGGAGGCGGCTTAGCCTCCATAGCCGCCTTCGAATAGCCGCCCCTGATATATATATATATATATATATATATATATATATATATATATATATATATATATATATATATATATATATAGGATGTCCTAATTGTCATGGGCCACTGTTGCCATCTCGGTAATTATAAGGACTAAAAGGTTGGTCAAATTAGACAAAATGTGCAGTTTTTGGAGAACATTGAAAATCTAGTTTCATATTTAAAAAACGAAACGTCAACTTTTTAAGAAAATTGAGTTTTTTGAGATTCAACAAGCCTGTTATTGCTAATAATTATCAAAAAATTAGAAATAGTTCACAGGCAACAACAATTCGAATAAATATATATATATATATATATATATATATATATATATATATATATATATATATATATATATATATATATATAAAGCCTGTAATTTTTAGAAATAAAATGTTATATGCCAAATATTTCAAACCGAACTTCATGAAATTGTTAATAAAAATATTGTTTTCCTTATAAAAATCAATTATACTCGTTGAAGAAGTAATTTTCATATAGATAATAGTAGGTTTTCAAATAGGATGCAGCTTAATATAATAATGTTGTATTTTGTTCCTAATAAATATGATCTAAAATATTTCCATGCCCACATCTTAACCAAATATCACTTCCTATAGTTCTTTATTTAATATTTGTTATTTTAACTGTTCGGGATATGAAGGCTTCTTGATTAATCATTTGATAAAATGCCTAGAGATCATAGCACAGCTCAATTAATTCGTTCTGCAGAGTAGGAATATATTTTTTGAATTTTTCTTCCAATATCTTACAAGAAGTTAGTTGTAATACTAACACCAAGATATAATGTCGAGTCCCAAATACACGGGCGTCATTTGAGGCTACCAGCGCCAAAACGGTCTAATCCACAAATTTATAATTTTGAGATTTTTAGCTCAAGTGGTTCCCCATGCTTATAAATATATAATGCAAAAGGGCCTTTGCCACTTTTCGCCATCCTTCAAGAAATGGCGCTGGTAACTTGGTTCTTCCTCAAATTGAATTGTCAATATGCGAGAGAGTGAACTAAACGGCATAATGAGTGTTACCAATTATTCCTAGAGGAAAGTCACCAAAGTCGGGCCCCTGTCTTTAAGCGGGCTCTTCTCTTTATTTCCATATTTAGATCTCTATACCCACAAAACCACCTACATGTGATAGTTTTGGATGCGCTCCGACAGATGTCTCCAATCGTCTGATTTAATTTTTCACGGTTGAAAATTGACAGTCCAAACAATTTCTTGCCGCTGTGTGAAACTTTTGCGTGCATTTGTTTTTGTTGTTTTGTTGACGCAGATTGACCGGTAAGTAATTCAAATTATTTGTGCTTTTTAAGTGCATGAAATGATTGATCAGATTATTGAGTTGAAGGTTTGGCTAGTTGCTCGAAAAAAAAAATAACCCCAAAATAAACAAAAACAATTGTGCCTAAGTCGGGCCCCCTCGATGTGCCTAAAGTGGGCCTCCTATTTTTGTTTCGATCTTTTGCAGACTGAAACGCGAAAAGATGCCAAAAACAAAGAAAATAAGAACTTGGTCATCAGATAACATGGCCAAGGCCATTGAAGCTGTTAGAGCGAAAAAACTAAGCCTGAAAAAAGCAAGCAAAACATTTAATGTGCCCAGATCGACTCTTCAAATATAGGCAAAGGCAAAATACGGCAGCCCAGTGGAAGCTTCGCGCACAAATATTGGAAGGCCCACTGTCTTAAATGAAGTGCTGGAAAATGAGTTGGTTCTACGGAGGAATCGTTTTTTGGACTAACGCGTACAGACCTGCGACGAATGGCTTTACCGCTGGCCGTAAGAAACAATATCAAGCATCCTTTTGGTAACGATATGGCTGGAAGAAAGTGGGCCAGGCTGTTTCTTAAACGCCACCAAGCAAAGCTCTCCGAAAGAAAGCCTACCGGAACATCTTATTCCAGAGCGCTGGAGTTTAGCAAAGAAAATGTGGAAGTCTTCTTCAATCACCTTATGAACCTCTACGAGAAAGGAAAATATACTCCGGATAGAATTTTCAACGTCGACGAGAGTGGGATCTCAATTGTGCAGTCGAAAGTGGCAAGAGTAGTTGGCCTCCGAGGTAAAAGACAAATTGTTTCTCTGACATCTGCTGAGCGTGGATCATTAATTACAATTGTTATATGCATGAATGCTGCAGGAACATTTGTTCCTCCTCTCGTGATTTTTCCTAGAAAAAATATGAATGTCCAACTGCAGGAAGGAGCTCCACCTAGAACAATTTTTGCTGTTCACCCCTCAGGCTGGATCCAGACCAACATTTTCACCCAGTGGTTCCAACATTTCATACAGTTTGTTTAGCCCACCGCGGATAAACCTGTGCTGCTACTTCTGGACGGTCATTACAGCCACACACAAAATGTCGATTTGATCGACTTGGCACGAAGTAACTATATCACCATTCTCTCTCTTCCACCGCATTCTTCGCATAAGATGCAGCCCCTCGACCGAACATTTATGGGTCCTCTGAAGACATATTACAGTGAAGAGATCAGGCAGTGGCTTCATCATATCGATCGCCCCGTGAGTGCTTTTGATGTCATGGAATTGTTTGGAAAAGCATACATGAAGTGTCAAACTGCTCAGATCTCAATCAACGGCTTCCGAGTAACTGGCATCTATCCCATAGATAGAACCAAATTCACCGATAATGAATTTATTGCAGAGGCCAGCAAGATGCGAAAAACAACTGGTTCAAATGAGCTAATGGACCCCAGCATCAGAAAGCAAGGTAGCAATGATAAGGAAGAAATTCCAAAAATATATTTGAATAGACCATCCTGTGAATCAGCTATTCCATCGACATCTTCCTGTGGACAAAGCATAAAAAGAATTCCGCCTGTCACTCCGGAATCCATACCAATAGGGACATCAACGTCTTTTCATGTGAGTCCATTTGAAATAACGCCAATTCCACAAGTGAAGAAAAAGATTTCGACGAGAGGAAGAAAGGCCTGTGAATCTCAAATAATAACTTCTTCGCCATACAAGACTGAGTTGGAGCAGTCTATTGAAACTAGAGCAAGCAAGCCACCCACCAAACAGCCTTCAACAAGTCGAGGACGTGGATCAAAATCTCTTCCAAGCACAGCTTCAAGGAGCACAAAGGAAGAGGAAGCAAAAAGACGTCTTAAGGTAGCTGAGGAGACATCAAGCAGTGAAGAAGATACTGGTGAAATTTCTTCAGGCGATTCATCAGATTTTGAACTTCCTCCGGGGAAATCGGCGCCAGCTGATGAAGATGCGGAGTGTATTATTTGCAGTGTTAAGTTTTCAGAGGACACAAGGGGGGAGCAGTGGGTATTGTGTTTAATGTGCTCTTTGTGGGCTCACGTCGACTGCGCAGGCGCCGAAAAAGATACTTACATCTGTGACTTCTGTCAATGAATAAAATATATATAAAAAAGAAAAACAATGTTTAATTCACCTACTTTTTGATCTTTTCGGCGTATTTAGGTAGGGGGCCCACTTTAGGGGCTCTTTTTCCAAACTCCGAAAAATGCATGTCGCAAGTTTTTTCCAAATTTCTCAAATATAAGAATATTCTCAAATTTGTGTCGACTGTATGTTTCAATAAAATGTTTACAATTTGAAATACAGGTATTGTAACTTCCATATCTTGATTTATAAAATTTGTAGGTGCCAAAAAGTAGATGGGGGCCCGACTTTGGTGACTTTCCTCTACTTTTTGGTAGATCTACCAACTTTTAGTATCTAACTCCTACTTATCACCTCGGACAAAAATCTACCAACTATTCAAAATTTAAAAAAATGATACTAATGCCTTCAATTTGTTTTCATCAATCTTTCTTTCTATTTACCTAATCTCTCGACGGGTTGATTAAATATAATAAATAAATATAGAGAGGACATTAGTTTATGTTCTGACATTTTATTTACCTTTTATGCCTATTCGAAATTTGCGTGTTGCACGCCGCATCAATTTTAACCAATAAAAAAACGGGGACCATGTTTTTGATATCTCGATTCTCCATGCTCCATGCTCCATGGTAAGTGGACTCCACAATTCAATGCATCAATTTTTCATTACAGTATAAAACAGCTTACCGCGTAATATTTTATTAAACCGTTATATCATCAAATGATATTTAAGATGAGGTATATGAAGAAGCTATATAATAATAGACTGTATTTTTTAAATGACTTGAAATGAGTGAAAGAGACAGTGATGGAAACACCACATCCCGTAAAATGAAGAAGATTAATTATCAACAAAATTCCAAGCAGTACGAAAAAGTTAAGGAATACGCAGGTTGGATTGTAGCTAGTCCTAAAGGAAATTAATTTTTCCGCTGTAAAGCATGTGGCTGTGATTAAAAATGTGGCTGAGGCAGATTCAATCTTGATAAGCATGCTAATGGTGCCAAACATATCAATAGTGCGAAAGGTTTGTTTGTGTTGATTTGTTTGTCAGGTCAACTTAGTTGCCGGAATAACCTCTATACTACATTTGATTCACACTGTTTTTGTTGAATGTGATAATATTATTTTATTTTCTAGGTACATCACGTGAACCATTAATCACTTCTAAACTTAGTCAGTCGACAACGAAGTTCTGTGAAGAAAAGTAAAGTCGTCCGAAATAAAAATGGCATGTTTTCTAACGAAAAATAACCTATCTTCCAACGTCGCTAGTATTGCTTATTTATTTATTTCGCATATATTTATATTTATTTTATGATCTGTTTTTTCACATAAAAAACATTATTTATTGTATATATATGCAAGAGTCACAATTAATTGATCATTAAATCACCGAAAAATTTGTCACAAAGTTGAACAAATTTACCCATTCTATTGATTATCCTTTTCAGTGTCAAACTATTTCCGATTTTTACTATGCATGAGAAAGAATATTTATTATTCATTGTATTAAATATTTGATTGACATATATGATTTTACAGGTGATCTGAAAAATCTCGTCCAATCAATATGTAACTGGGAAAGCGTGTTGTAAAAAATCACTAGACCTATTGCGGGAAAACAAATTCTCACTGAAAGCTGATAAAAGCACCGATCGGTCAACTACTAAACATATGGCTCTTGTTGTACGAACTGCAGCGAATTTTAAAGTTGAAGATAACTTTTCTGTTACCTGTCACTGATTGTTCTGCTGTTGAATTGCATTGAACTTGTGAAGAATTTTTCAAGAGAGAAAATATTCCTTAAAAAGAAAATATGATCGGTTTTGCATGTAATGGAGCTAATAATATGCCTGGACAATATCTTTCTTCAATTGCTTTTTTGGCAAAAGACATATCAAATCTTTGTTATGAAGTGTGTTTGCCATTCTTTCCCTCTATGTGCTTTGTATGCTTGTAAACAACTTCCACGTGGAGTAGAAGATTTCGCACGAGATGTATATAACTATTTGAAAAATAGTCCTAAACGACTAGATGACTACAAGGAATTTCAAAGCTATTTAAACATCAAACCGCATAAAAAACTACGTCCTTTTAAAACAAGATGGCTTTCTTTGCTTCGAGTTGTGGAAAGACTCATAGAACAATTACCTGCGTTTTCAAAGTGCCGTTCTAGTCGATAGATTACTTGCCGCGGAAACAATTTTAGAAAAATACACAGCTCCCCTCAACAATATTATACATACAATTCTTAAAATTTGTCCTGCTTTACTTCTATGATCGCAACAAAGAGATGCAATCCAAAAGTCCAAAGCTGTTTGTTTTATACGAAAAAGTTTTCGCGAGATATAAAACAATTTTAGAATGTTTTGTAAAGCCAGAGTGCATAGCGTTCACAGAAAGAGAAAGAGCTTTGAGTAAAGATCATTCAGCAAGCTGGAAAACTAAAATTTTAACTTTAGATAACAAGTAAAAAGATAAGCATTTATCTAATGATCACCTGAGAGGTGACGTTTTAGCTTTGTTGTTGCAAGGAGACTTTGTTCGAGACAAGGGACAAGTCGAAGTCAATAATTTGATACAAAAAAGTATTCTCTTTCACATAACTAGTGTCACACAAATAAAAGAACGTTTTCCGTTTCAAGACTTACAAAGACAATGCTTGTAAAATTCATCTTTTTTGAACTCTAAATACTTAATTGAGCGAAAATCCATATCGTCAATTGACATTTTGAATATATTGCTTCCAGGTTATTATAATTATTATATAAACTTAACAACTAATAATGGCTACCATTTTTTTCAGATTTGTGCCCTTTGAACTTGACAGAATTAGACCGAGAATGGAGATTATTACGAAATACATCTATTCCTTTTACAACCGAGGACAACATCAAGGACAAACATTTTTGGTTCCATGTTTCTCAAAGTAAAGAAGGACATAAATGTTTTCTTAGTTTCAGTCAGTTTTTCAAAAAATTGCTTGTAGGGTAAGTGGAGGACAGTTGGACCGGTAGGAGAAACGGACCACTGTTCATAATTCCAGATTTATTCAGCAGAGGACGCTTTCGCGATTATGTTAATTTTAGTTATAGGGTATTATGCAATAGTAATCGGTTAGAATGCGTTAGAACGAAAACTAAGTGAAAATTAACAATTTCTTAAAATTGTCTGACCGTAAAGTTTTAGGCGACTAGATTTGTGGAGATATCGTGACTCGTGGGGTAAGTGAAACGTATATATTTTTAAGCTTCACATAATTAGTTGTTCAAAGAATGTGTATAACCTAATAACTAGTTTATCTAACGTTACACATGGTAAATATACGGAGGCCCTTCTCTCCTCTCAACTGAGGACAAATGGACCGTATGTGTGTAGGATAGACGGTCCATTATGTGAAATAATTTTTCAGTTTGCTGAGTTGCCTGTTTATATAAAAGAAAACAAGTTGCTCATCCCATAGGCAATTGGACAGAGGAAATTTTGCAAGAAGTAATTGCAGCAGCGATACGCTGACCAAAAAAATCATTACATACGTTGGATCGTGCGTTTTTCAAATCCATAAAGACGCATTTTTAAAATGCTTGCAACCGTTTTTTGAAATCGGATGCTTATTGTAAACGAACTAAGCTGCAATTTGGAGAATTACTAGGTAAATCTTGGAATACGGCAGCGACCGTAGAGAAGTCAGTATCAGCATTTCGTTCTACTGGAATAGTTGCATTCAATCCTAATATGCTTCTGAATTAAGCCTTCATCCACAATCCGGTGTCCACTGCTGCAAAAAAGATTCTGCAGGATATAGAACTCGTAGATAGAAATGCTGTTGATCCAGCAAAAGAAAGCACATCTGATGAAAAGGCTGAAGAAGAACGAACCTGTCAATAGGAAACACCTGTAATGCTATATCGTCCATAACCGAAAGTATTTTGAAGGTGTAAAAACGTACCAAGGGAGTGTCATCTATTCTAAATTTAGTAGAGCATGTTGAAAATAAGTAGAAAATGATCCACTCCAAACAAGAAATAGTACAAAGAAAAACTTCAGAAGAAGAAAATGGGGAAAAAAAATTGTAGAGCAAAAAGACTCTCAACTCAAACTGTTGACCTCTGTTGACACCGATTCAGAAGAAGAAGATGTACAAGCTGTTTTTTTAATGACAAATAAGAAACTGAAGATGAACTAGAAGACTATGAAAAGTGGTGTGCTGGCTGTAAAAACGATTACAAACTCACTAAAAAAAAGATAATTGCATTAAGTGCCTGATATGTGGTTGATGGCTACAAGAGGGGTGTACATTCTTCTCAAATTTATGTGTCTTGTGTGGCGAACACAGCGCCAAGGAAAAATAGAGATTAATTGATGGTTTTCCACCTCTTCTCGTAGGTATGGTCCCTCTCCTACACTGTAGAGGAGAGATGGACTTTCGCAGAGTTGTAGTTTTTGATTTTTTTCATCAAATGCGATAGATAATTGGTTTTGTTTGCGTAAAAAACTATTCTCAAAGAATTTTCCTTTTCAAGGTTATTTTTACATTCATGTAACATTTATCAATAAAGATATATATTTGGGTTATCAAAATGTCGTCCATCTCTCCTCCACTTTCCCTACTGCCACATAGCAGTGCTAATGTTGAGAGGCTGTTTTCAGCAGTTAATTTATTGAAAATTTCAACTGATAGTCTACAAGGAATACTACATATCAAACGATTCATCAGCGAGAGCGCTGATCAACCTATTATTACTGAATATCATTATAAATTATTCAACAAAAGTATGTATTCTTTCTAAGAATAAAAAAAGTAGATTTATTTCTGTATTGTATTTTAATTCTAAAAACATTCAAAACCTTGAAATAAGTAATCCACGAAATATTAAGCAACTCAAACTACGTTTCTTATAGAAAAATGAAGAAAAATTGCTCTCAAATTTATTGTACTTATTAAAAATTTCACCTTTATTGATTCTAATAATGATATACCATAGAATCTCAAGTGAATTCTCAATTATCACAGCTATAAATTATCTTCAGGTTCAAGTAAGTATATTTATAAAAATGAAGGAATTAAATACTTATGTTTAAAAATCATTTAACCAGGATATACTAAACGTTTTTCAATTTTTTCTGTTTTTATTTTGGAATTCGAATATTTTCTTGCTTCCCAACTTTTTTTCAAAAAATAAAGCTAACCTAACCTACGCGTTCAAGAGTATCGAACTCATGGCTCAGATGAATTTTTAATCAATAGTCTTTTTCAATATGAAGTTTTTTTTTTCATGAATTTTAAACTTTTTTGGACTCAGAGATTAGATTAATGAGATAAAAATAGGTCATGTTAGCTTAATTTTCTGGAATAAAAAGGTGTTGGAGCGTCAAAATCTTAGTTCATATTCGGCTTTTTCAGCCCAGGAAACTACCAACTTCTGAAATCATATCTACCTCCGAGACAAATTTCGAGTTGACAACACTGGGCCTAATACACATTTATGTGGATGGAGAATTTTTCATCCCCAATAAGGGGTGGCATTCACCCCCAGAGAAAAAGCAACCCCCGGCACAGGTTAAACTTTGAATAAGATGGTAAGTAGAACTTCAATCCAAATTTTCATACAAATCGGTGTTGTATGGGATAAATACACAGTTTATACTTTTTTTACCGTCATTGACTGGACTATCTGTCTGTAAGACCAATGTCATAATTTGTTTTAGGTAATACTTTGATCGCATTTCTATTCAAGGGTAGTTTCCAATTATCAATCTGTTGTGCAATGAAATTTTCACTATATTAATATGTTCTGTCTAATAGTTTTATCTCAAAGGTTCCACTATTTGTGAAGCTATGTACCGAGCATATTCTAATATTAATTAAGACACTCCTTATATAAAATAATCAAATCAAAACGATAACAAATCGGCAGGAATCTCTGTATTCACCAGGGTCACTTTACTCTACTTGCAGTACACATTTTTGATTTGATAGGACTGACAAAACACACTGAATAACTATTCGTTTAACGAGGTTCTGCCCTTGAAGTCAAAAGTGAAAAAAAGAGGGCAGTAGTGTAATCACCATCTACATATATATATATCGATGACATGTTTACACTATGTAAGGATTTTTGAAGCTTCAGTATCATAATATATATATATATATATATATATATATATATATATATATATATATATATATATATATATATATATATATATATATATCTCCATATACCTTGGATGGTGTATGTTAGAAACATTAAGTTGTTTATCACAATCAATGGAAATGATAGACAGTCTGTTTCGCCCTTATTTGGGGCTCATCAGTATCATCCATCCATCGAAAGTGATAACCAACCAAATATTTCTAACGGCGTTATATTTTCCTTCCAGTGACTATATGGCATATAAATATGACACAGCGCCACCAGTCGGAAACAAATGAACCACATCTTACAGATAGAAGAAAACATTTCGGCAACGAGAACTCGTACGTCCTGACACCCGAAGGTGGTTACTATATTCGCTAAGCAAGAGTGAAGTTGATACATCAATTCGATGTAATTCAACATTCACACGCCGCAAGTAACAAGCGCTCCAATTTTATTCCTTTTACAAGTAGCAAATGAATAGAAATATAGGAAAATATGACGCCGTTAGAAATATTTGGTTGGTTATCACTTTCGATGGATGCATGATACTGATGAGCCCCAAATAAGGGCGAAACAGACTGTCTATCATTTTCATTGATTGTGATAAACAACTTAATGTTTCTAACATACACCATCCAACGTATATGGAGGCATTTCGATGTTTCGTGAACTCGTATAACCAGCTCCGCTAGGAGGTTTGTTTGATTAGTTTCAAATAAATGTCCTAGTTCAATTCATTATATATATATATATATATATATATATATATATATATATATATATATATATATATATATATATATATATATATATATACTTTTTTAGAGTCCAAAACACGTCTTCTTATATTCAAACAAACCTCTACCGGGTACCTGGAAAGCCGTTTTAGGCTGGGACTCAGAGGATAGCCAGATCTGATAAAATGCCTGTTTCAAGTCTATCGTGCTGAGATACTAAACATCTCGTAGGCTACACAGTATCGAATCTATCAAAGGCAGAGGATAGCAATCCTTCACAGTTACTTTATTTAAGGCTCTCCCGTCAAAACAAGTTCGATAAGACCCATCCGATTTCCTCACCATCAACATAGGCGAGCACCAAGGAGAATTAGAGGGAGCAATAACTCCCTGTTTCAGCATTTCATCAATATCCTTATTTAAATGCACCTTCAAAGCAGGCGACAAAGGATATTGGCAGTGTCAATATGATGTGTAATTAGATCCGTGACCCCCAAATTCTTGGTGGACAGATCACGAAACAAAGAAGTAACTTGCTCTAATTCACACTTTTCTGACGCGCTCAGTGCCTCAGTCGATTTAATGACACTAACAGAACTCACCCCTGGGCAGATTATATGCTCGAAGTCGTACGAACTATCGGCAAAATTTATTTTCAGCTTCACTAATCTACAAAAATCAATACCGAGCAATAATGTCTGATTTATTGATGGAACTACTAAACAGTTCAATTTGAAACGTTGAGATTTTAATTTTAAGGGCAGACTAACTGGCCCGACAACAGGTTGAGAAACCCCGTCTGCCGTCAGTGTTCTCAGTTCTACTAAAAAATCAGTAGATCTACTGATTTTAGGTTTCGTCTACTGATCTACTGATTGCATCCTCAAATCTACTGCAAATACCTATGACTGAGTGACATATGAAACCAAGCATATACTTTTGTTCAATGTTGCTGGTTTCTGACAGAGAAAGATCGAATTTTGAATCGAATCATAGAATCATCATTTGGTGTCACGAAACTACAGTATATAGAAATATAGATAGATCAGTACAAGTTTTATTCTCCACTATCAGATGGCGCTTCAGTCAACATTATTTCTCTCAGCTCTGTGCTGTGATTCCCCCGACCGTATCGTCCGTGTCCATTGACCTTATAATTTAGATAATAGGTCGATGTCCGTATCTGACCCTGACGTAGTAATCCTTATAGGGATTCGCAACGTGAACATATTTATATCTGATTTATATTCTACATTCTAAGCATTTATTGATTTTGAGTTCAGCTAGAAAATAATAATTGATATCAAGAGAAATATTGAATATTGAATAGTTGGTGTCTCGAGTTCAGGCAGTTTGGTGTGAAGTTCTTTTTCATCTGGAAATTTTGAGCGGCAAAGGCAATAATAATAAAATGAGGTAAGTTTGATTTCTCATAATTGGTTAGAAAACAAAAGAACGTTATTCCTTCTTAGGACTGAAAATGATGCAGAATCTGATAATTCTAGAAATGAGGGGCCTTCCAATAGAAAAAAAGTTAAATATTCACAAAAATTCAATAAAATGTGGCTAAATGACCCCGATTTCAAAGGTTGGTTGGAACAAGGGAAAGAAAATAACTAGTATTGTAAAGCTTGTAAAAAAAATATTTCAATTGGAACAACAGGAAAGCAAGCTCATGTAAGGCATAATAACAGTGAAAGCCATCTCCGAACTCATAGAATAATATATTTCTATGCTCCTACTGAATTCTACTGATTTTTCGTGGCAATACTACTGGAGGTTGAATCCGTCATCTGGGAACACTGTCTGCCGTCCTTACTTCAGAAAAAAAAGGAGTAGTTTTGGAGAACAGATTTAAGGATTTTAAAATCTCCTCTCCCGGACCTCCAATAATATACATATTTGCTCCCAGGTCTAATGAAGCAGTAACGGAACGTGAACCTACTTCAAGCCGCAAGTAATTTCGGTTATCTCTTGGAAATTTTGTAAAGATAGGAGATACAGATTTCGAGGAGAAAATTTTTTTATCTCACCCAACCACTCCTTCCACTTCACCTTTGAGAACCGATTAACATTGGTGGATTTCACTTTCTGCTTCGGTCCACCGAAGCAGAAGTACTCCGGGATGATAAAGAGGCACATCTCGGACAGTTGGCTTCAACGACTCTCTGGCAGCCACACCCATAGCAGAAGCGTTGTCGAGGTTTCGAGCAATGAGCAAACCGGTGTCCGAGCATCGAGCAATTCCAGCAGTTAACCCGAGAGCCTTCCGGAGAAAGCAAATTTGCTCTGATAACTCTTAATTGCGTTTGTTCCGGCATTTTTTCGGACAAACGGTTAAAAAGATCCACAATGGCTGCGATATAGATGACCACCGGCTCTGAAATACCTTGGGAACGATTTATAATTTCCTGCCACAAATCCGCATCATAGTATGAACTGAGAAAATCCCGTTTCAAAATTTCTACCATCTGACCCCACGTAGTTACAGAATTTTGAACCCTACGGAACCAAATTAACGCAGGTCCCTCAAATAAATCAACCGCTGAAGTGAACAGCATTTCATTTGACTTATTACGAGCTTTACGTAATTCTTCGGTTCTTAATAAAAACGAAATAACGCTACATTTGCTAGTATCACCATTAAATTTTAAATTCCATTGACAAACTGGCATTGGAGCAGGGATCTTTGGTGTTGGAACTCTATTTGCTAAGATTGAATTTCCCCGACTTGGACTAGACTGAGCCAGTGGTGGACTAGAAGGTGCCTGAGGGTCTGGAATAGGGTTCGTCGCTACTTCCCTGACCAAATCACCGACCTTCTCTTCAAGAGTACCTTCGATAACGAGCAGTTCATTAATTAAGTACTTCTGAGTGGCCTCCTGATCAGCATCTTCCCAATTTAAATTTTGTATTCTCCTCGAAATATGAGTTAAAAGCGTTTCTATTCTACGGTACTGTTCGCTTTGATGGTCAGCAGAAAAAGATTCTACGAGGCTCTTAACGTCATTTAATGTCTCTTGGCATTCAGCCTGATCCAAAACAAATTCCAAACTATTCTTGTGTGAAAAAGAACAAGGTTTATGCAGCTCCTGACGGAGCAAACCTCATAAAATCTTTTTCTTTTCTTCAGCTTTCTCTTTTTCAAAACCAAAACCTCTCAAAGCCAACTCATAATTCAGCTCCCTAGTTCTCAGAAATCTTACATCCATATTAAATGAAATATTAAAGTATTCTCAAAAATCAAAATATCAAATCAATAATTTAAAGGAAAAACATTTTTAATTTTGAAAGCTCAAAATAGAAAATTTCGCAATACGGTGAAGAATTTCATAACTGAATTAATTAAACGAACCAGAAAACCTTGCTCAAAAATTTGGTACTTTCTGCAAAAGCATATAATTACTATTGAAATTTGGATGAAAAGCAAACACAATTTGAATCAAAGTTTGTCTGAGCATCTACCGCCAGAATTTACACGTCTCTACTGAAAATACTCCAACTCCCAGCACTCTTGGGTCACTCAAAAGTTTAATTTAAAAAAATCTCAGGTGAATGGGTTTAGAATTCGAAGCCCTAAACGTTGGGCGTCACTTGTTACGCTCTGAACCCCCTAGGTTATTAAATTTAATGAAGAGGAAAAATAGAAGATAAATATATATATATATATATATATATATATATATATATATATATATATATATATAAATATATATATATATATAATATATGTATATATATATATATATATATATATATATATATATATATAAATATATATATAAATATATATATATATAGATATATATGTATATATAGAAATATACATATAAATATGTATATATATATATATATATATATATATATATATATATATATATATAACAAGTAGAGCAGAATTATCGGTATAGCCCGCTTATATGGAAGCAGCCGTTGACACGTGTTTCGGACTCTTTGGTCCTCATCAGAACGGCGTAGCCAAGCATTGGATTGAAAACTTGGAGATGAAAATAGCACAACGAACGAAATCCTCTGCTACGGAAGACAATCACACATTTGTGGCTTATTGTTTGAACTCTCCGGTTTGGGAGATTTGGTCAAACTTTGCCACGGAGGCGATTAATGCCATCCGCGAGATCTCAGACCGAGTAAATGAACAACAACAAAGAAATTAGTCGCGGGAAAATATTAAACAAGTAGAGCAGAATTATCGGTATAGCCCGCTTATATGGAAGCAGCCGTTGACACGTGTTTCGGACTCTTTGGTCCTCATCAGAACGGCGTAGCCAAGCATTGGATTGAAAACTTGGAGATGAAAATAGCACAACAAACGAAATCCTCTGCTACGGAAGACAATCACACATTTGTGGCTTATTGTTTGAACTCTCCGGTTTGGGAGATTTGTTCAAACTTTGCCACGGAGGCGATTAATGCCATCCGCGAGATCTCAGACCGAGTAAATAAACAACAACAAAGAAATTAGTCAAGGGAAAATATTAAACAAATAGAGCAGAATTATCGGTATAGCCCGCTTATATGGAAGCAGCCGTTGACACGTGTTTCGGACTCTTTGGTCCTCATCAGAACGGCGTAGCCAAGCATTGGATTGAAAACTTGGAGATGAAAATAGCACAACAAACGAAATCCCCTGCTACAGAAGGCAATCACACATTTGTGGCTTATTGTTTGAACTCTCCGGTTTGGGAGATTTGGTCAAACTTTGCCACGGAGGCGATTAATGCCATCCGCATTGACCTGCTCTACTTGTTTAATATTTTCTCGCGACTAATTTCTTTGTTGTTGTATATATATATATATATATATATATATATATATATATATATATATATATATATATATATATATATATATACTTTTTTAGAGTGACTTTTATGGGGGCACTGTGTGGTGGAAAACCTTCAGTAAAAATAGTTTAAACAGCCGAAATACAAATCTATTATCCTATGTCGTACAAGTTCTTGACTTATCTTAAAAAAAAAGGTTTCTTCTGTGAAACTTGAGAATTGCCAATGTCCCGACCTCGTACCAAATTCAAAATGTCCAAATAACTTCAGAAGCATGAACAACGAAGCCGATTAACTTCCTTCTCCAATTTCCAAAGAAAGGCTGTAGGCTCTTGCCCAATTCTTCTTCTATTTTTAGGGTTTTGTACGTCGGCTAGCTACTATGGTATTAATCTCCTAATATAATTAAATATTTCCTACGGTAATTGACTTTCCTATTGGAAATAAATGCGAATATTACTTGTACAGAAATAAAATGATACATAAATGGGTATCCTCTACAAAATCTAAAAATCTAGGGCTCACGCTAGACTCAAAACTACTCTGGAACATGCACGTAGAAAAGATCGTTAACAAGGCAAAATCATCACTGATGGTGTGCAGGAACATCGCAGGAAAAACGTGGGGCTGTAACCCATCAATACTGCGATGGATGTACACCATGATAGTGAGACCTGTGATCACACGGAGCAGTAGTGTGGTATGGCAGAACCGAACTCACCACAGCAAAGAAATCCTTGGAGAAAGTGCAAAGACTAGCATGTCTTTGTATAACAGGAGCAATGAGATCGACTCCAACAGCAGCACTAGAGGTAGTTCTGGACCTCACTCCTCTCCACATCATGGTGAGGAGAACTGCTTGGGGAGCAAACCTCAGGTTGGCTAAAGTTGGACTCAAAGGTGCTGCATACGGTACAAGGGACTCAACCCTTACCGGAAGTGCACACCTTGCTGACCTGACAACTGACGAAATTACCAGGAAATTTAGTTTCAAGAAATTATTTCGAACGGAACTAAATACCAAGAAGGAATGGAGCATAGAATCCATTCGAGCACTGGAGAAGAACACCATAATATGGTATACGGACGGGTTTAAAACTCCCGAAGGAACTGGAGCAGGAGTCGTTGGGCCTCGTACCAAATACTCAGAACCCATGGGCCAGTTCCCTAGTATTTTTCAAGCGGAAATTCACGCCATAGAAAGGTGCATTCAGTTCAACCTCGATAGGAAATACCGGAACAAGGAAATTGCGATCCTCTCCGATAGCCATGCAGCCATCAAAGCGTTGAGCTCTTATAACATCAACTCAAAGATGGTTTGTGAATGCCTAGATAAACTAAACGATCTGGGCAGGAACAACAAAGTGATCCTCCTCTAGGTGCCGGGGCACGTCGGAGTGAAGGGTAATGAACAAGCAGACACCCTGGCACGAAAGGGTGCGTCAACGCCACTAATCGGGCCAGAGCCTTTCTGCGGACTTGGAAAATCTTACTTCCAAGAAGAACTCAATAAAGCTGAAGAAGCAATGAGAGCAACATACTGGCAAAGACTTCCAGAACTGAGGCAGGCCAAAGATCTTCTCGGAAAGTTCAACCGAGCAAGATCGAAGACACTGATTAACCTCAGCAAAACTAGTCTAAAGACAATCACAGGATTTCTTACGGGGCATTGCAGACTCAAAGAACACCTAAGGAAGCTAGGTTTAGAGGGGGACAGCACCTGCAGATTCTGCAAGGAACGTCCAGAAACACCTCACCGTATACTGATGGAGTGCTATGCTGTGCACCATGAAAGACTGAACACACTAGGATCATACCAGCTGACTGTAGAAGAAATACCACGAATAGACCCCCTTAAAATCCTCAAATTCCTGAAGGTATTGAGGCTTGAGGGGCTGCTGTAAAACGAGAACACATCGAGAAGCAGAAGAAGATAGGACACAATAGATCTAATAAGGTCGCAGCGCATCGGTCACCATCCAAACATACCAATACCAATACCAATCCTCTACAAAATGTTCAACAAATTCTATCACAATAAGTACTACAATTAACTGAGACATATTGCGATGGAAGATGTTCAGAATCTCATCGTCGACCATTTTGTAGGAAATACCAAGCATAGCAAAAAAATAAAAATCTAATAAAGGAGATGTCGGAAAAGAAGAACTGAAAGGTTAATTGATTGAATTTCTTCCATACTACTTACCAAAAAGCCAATTACAACCATCCCAAAACAAATATACTAAACCTTTCTAAGGTTTCCAATAAATTCGCGATCTCCTAAATTTCTCTGCGAGATCGATTCAGATTTTCGAGTAGGGGAAGGGTGGGCTTAACGGCCACTGCGGGCAAAGTTGCCACTTGAAGTTTTCTTCCCTGTATAGTGCTGCAACCTCGGGGCAATAGTTTCAACTACTCGTCCGGCAGCCGTTGTTATTGTGTTGTTGTTTGGTGCAGCTCAGACGCAAGCTCACCGAGATATCGCAAATTTTCCACTTTTTCGACCCTCTGATGTTAGATAAGTGCATCACATGTTTCGCTTTAGTTTATTGTAGGCCTAGGTGAAGTAAATTGTACATCAATCGTGCAAAACAACATGTTTCTAGCTTTGAATTCATATGTCTCAACAGTAGATACTATAACGGGTTGTACGTGAAATATTGTATTTAGAAAATACTAGTGCTAGAGGGCAAAGTGGCCACCGCCGTGGCCACTTTGCCCGCGAATGTGTCCACTTTGCCCGCAATGTATGTTGCATAGAACTTGAGGGCTTCCTACTGCCACATTTGATTCGTCTATTCCCAGCACTTCATCAGCTGGTGTCCCAGAAACAACTTCAAATTTGAACAGTCCACTTGACAAGAATTCCACTTCATTTGCTGTACCCAAGGTCCATAGGATTATCAAAAGAGAAACTAAGCGGAAGAAAGGAACAGCAACAGTTCTAACATCCAGTCCATACAAGGCCACTCTCATGGCAATTAAGAAAGAAAAAGAAGATAAGGAATATGGAAATTAAAAAGAAACAGCAGCCTCCTAAGAAAAGGGTGGCCAAAATTAAAAATAATGGAAAACGCGTATTGTTTAAGAGAAAGAATGACGATCTCTATGATGATGATGATGAAGGCAACGTCAGCGACGTCGATTGTTTATTCTGTGGTGATTTTTACTCGAAAACTAAGGACAACGAAGGCTGGATTGAATGTTCTGGGTGCCTCAAATGGGCTCACGAAGCCTGCACAGGATCCGAAGAGGAGGACGGTGAGTTTATTTGTGATTTATGTAAATACCAGTCATTTCATAGTTTCATATACTTTCAGTAATGCCTACTTTTGTTTAAAACCCTAATGCAATCGTTTCGAGTTCTGAAACTGAATGCGTTTTATTTTTTCCTTACAACCTAAATCCATTTAGGCAGTGGCCACTTTGCCCTACCTAGTGGCCTAAAGTGGCCACTTTGACAGCTTTTGGTAAAGTCAAAATTTTTTACGAATAAGTTTGAAAATCTAGTTGTTTTTATTTTTGAATAAGGCCTAAGTAACCATACTAAATGTTGAAGGGATTTATAAAATGTTTCAAAAAAGTTTAGGGGTGGAAAATAATAGATGTTCCTTAGGGTGGCCACTATGCTCACCCCTCCCCTACCTTCCTCGTCAAGTCTCCGCATCAAAAGACCGCCGCATCCGTCTACCGATTCAAAGATCCTCCTTCCCTACCCATAACCGGTCTACGTACCGAAGAATTGTGAAATAGAATTGCGCGAAATTTGAATCTTCGCTCTCGGACAAAATACTCCAAAATTGCGAGAAAGACTGCAGTCAAACAGACTGCAATTTATATATTTATGTATTAATTTATTCATTTAGAACTACACCACTCAACGCATCAGCCAATTGAAGAGAGGGAAAAATACAATTAAATAAATACTAATTATATGAAAATAAACAAAAACAAAAATTTAAAAAAATAATATAAGTTTTTTTGGCAACAAGGAGAAACATTCAGCTACAAAATATTCCTCAATGTTCCCCGGTGAAACCGTAGCTTCATACATGCAATTGCATATGCTAACGTTGGAAATATAAACTTCATCCATGTGGCAGCCATAGTGCGACAGCTGGAATGTCAGATCCCAATATCAGCTGCTAGAAGATGGCGAATGAAAAACTTACCAAAATATAAGAATGACTTTTCCTTAGAAAAATTGTTTCAGTGTATTGGAACTTCAAGCGAGAGGAAACCTGATTCAAGATTGTGTTAACAACTAGTACTTATACTTTTTTGATGATACAAGTATAACGTAGGGTACTTCAAGTTCAACACACCTATATATATATATATATATATATATATATATTTATATATATATATATATATATATATATATATATATATATATATATATATATATATATGTATATATTATCTTCTTCTTGTTCTTGAAAATACTCTTTTTAGTTCATAAATTATTCTTATATATGTGTGAGTATATATGTATATATATATATATATATATATATATATATATATATATATTATATATATATATATATATATATATATATATAGGTAGCGGGTAGATAGTCATCTGTAATCCCAATAGGTGATAAATCTACTTCAGGGACGCGACTTTGCCTACGCGAGCCTTGGCTGCCCCCTGTACCTTACGGGAGAAGCCAGTGTCCCACCCTCAACTCCTTTCAAACCCCAATATTCCTACTCAACATTCCCGAACACCCTTACCAACACGCATCGGGGCAGCGTGGTAAGGTACGCCCCAAAACCCTAGCATGAGTCACGAATTCAAGCCACGGCCCAACTTCTCCGTAGGCCCGAGTGGTCCCACGGTGGGTAGTCCTAGGGAATTAACCATGAGGGCAGAGGAGCTAAGAATCAGAGTCTAAACCCCCACTACCCAACAACAACATTACATATCGCAACGTTCAACTGCCGAACGTTGTCAAGCCAATCAAAAATTATAGAATTAGAAGAAGAGGCAGGTAACATCCAATGGGACGTTATCGGAATCAGCGAAGTCAGACGAAAAGGTGAAGAGCTGATAGAACTTGAATCGGGCAACGTACTGTACCATAAAGGAACACCAACGAGCAGGACAACCGGAGTAGGATTCCTCATAAACAAGAAATGGAAAAATAGAATCGTGGATGTATCGAGTATCTCCGACCGAGTAACCACTCTAACCTTACGGATATCAAAGAGATACAGCATACAAATTATACAAGTCTACGCACCAACAACTAGTCATCCAGATGAGGAGATCGAGGAATTCTTCAATGAGATATTCCAGGAGCTAGACACTAATAAAAGCCAATTCAAGTATCTGATAGGAGATTTCAATGCGAAGGTCGGAAAAAGAAAAGACCAAGAACTACATGTGGGCAACTTCGGATTTGGTGACAGAAACGAGAGAGGAGTGAGACTGGTGCAATATGCTCACTATAAGAACATGTCCATAGCCAACTCATTCTTCAAGAAAAACCCTAATAGAAAATGGACATGGGAAGTTCCCAATGCAGTTACAAGGAATGAAATAGATTACATCTTAACTAACAAGATATATACAGTCCAAGATGTAAGTGCTCTTAATTAATTCAGATCAGGGAGTGACCACCGACTCCTGAGGGCAAGAATAACTCTGAACGCAAAACTGGAAAGAATAAGGCTAGTCAAGAAACCGATGGCATGCGGAGTGGACGCCAGCAAATTGAATGAGAACTCCGAACAATATGAGAGACTACTGGATGAAAAATTGCAGGGGCAAGAAGACAGCTCGCAACTGATGGAGGCCGTCCTGAGCTGTGCCAAGAAAATAGGAGGTCCAAGAGAAACAAATCAACATAAGAAACTCTCTGCAGAAACCAAGGCACTACTGAAAAAGCATAGAGAAATGAAGAGATCTACAGGCAGAGACAGAATTGAGTACTCTGAATTGTGTAAGACCATACGGAAGAAAATGAAGGAAGATATAAAAAGAACGAAGGACTCTTGGAGAGAGCAATCGAAAACAGGAATAGTTATAAGAAGGCAAAGAGAGCCCTAGTGATAGGAAAGAGACAGATAATTGCACAAGAGGAAGGTAGCTCCAGAGTTACAAGTAAAGAAAAGATAATTGATCTGGTCACCAAATTCTACAGTGAACTGTAGTATAAGGCCCCACAAAATATGGTGGAAGAAGTAACGACATAATAAGAAGATCATGTCCCAGAAGTTCTCATGGAAGAAGTGGAGATGGCGCTGAAAGACCTGAAAAACGGCAAGGCAGCAGGAAACGATGGTGTAGTTGCAAAAATGCTAGAATATGCTGGTAAGAAAACCTGGAAGATATTAGCAGGTATCTACACCAACTGCCTAAGAACACGTAAAATATCGCAGCAGTGGAACAGCGCAAACATAATACTGATTCACAAGAAGGGCAGTAAGGAAGATATAAGGAACTACAGACCAATAAGCCTACTGCCGGGAATCTATAAAATCTTCACAAAAATCATCACTAATAGAACAAAGAAAATATTAGATGATGAACAATCACGGGAACAAGCTAGCTTTAGAAGTGGCTTCAGTACAATTGACCACATCCACACGCTTAGGAAAGTAATCAGTAGAACAAAAGAATACGAGCTACCAT
Source organism: Cynegetis impunctata (assembly GCA_030704885.1). Taxonomy (NCBI): domain Eukaryota; kingdom Metazoa; phylum Arthropoda; class Insecta; order Coleoptera; family Coccinellidae; genus Cynegetis; species Cynegetis impunctata. Next base: position 302,934 of record JARQZK010003691.1, on the reverse strand, counting down.
TAGCACTAGCCTTCATAGACTTCGAGAAGGCATTCGACTCGATATACCCCAAAGCAGTAATTGAAGCCCTCACCCATCAAGGTGTCGACAGCCAGTATATAGAAACTCTGGCCAACATATACAAAGAGGCTAGAGCTAGGGTAAGTATAAACGACGGAACCCCAGAATTCCCTACAAGCAAAGGAGTCCGACAGGGAGATCCAATATCTCCGAAGCTCTTCACGGCCACCTTGGAGAACATCTTCCAAAAATTGGACTGGAACGGAAGAGGTCTGAAGATAGATGGAGAATATCTGAACCATCTAGGATTCGCCGACGACATTGTCCTAATCGCGAACAACCCTGAAGAACTACAACAACAGATCAACGAGCTTAACATAGTGAGCAATGAAGTAGGCCTAAAGATGAACTTGAACAAAACGAAAGTCATGTACAATGAAATGGTGAAAAATCACGATATCACGGTCAGCGATACCACACTTGAAGTAGTGGACGAATGCATATACCTGGGACAATTAATATATAAGTCTGGTTCACTACTTCCGGAAATCAACAGAAGAATAAAGTTGGCATGGAAAGCATTCGGACAAAATTCCATTATCTTTAAGTCAAGAATGCCACTCCGCCTAAGGAAGCGAGCCTTCGATCAGCTGATAATACCAGTCATGACGTACGGCTGTGAAACCTGGGCACTAAACCAAGAGTTCATAAGGAAAGTCCAGGTTGCACAAAAGTCTATGGAGCGGTGTATGCTCAGCTTAACCGTAAGACAATAGAGTGGATTAGAAGAAAGACCCAGGTAATAGACGGCATCCACAGAATAAAATCTCTCAAATGGCAATGGGCAGGGCACCTAGAGAGAAGGACCGACAATAGATGGATCATAAGGACAACACAATGGTACCTAAGAAGCGTCAAAAGGCCAAAGAGGCGCCCCAATATAAGATGGGATTATGATATCAGGAAAGAAGCAGGAACAAACTGGTATCAAGCTGCTCAACAACGTAGTACATGGGCAGCTGCATATGATATATATATATATATATATATATATATATATATATATATATATATATATATATATATATATATATAGATATATATATATATATATATATATATATATATATATATATATATATATATATATATATATATATATATATATTATATATATATATATATATATATATATATATATATATGTATCAAAGGATTCTGCTTGTTGTTGCTGTTTCATTTCCAGGTTTTCCATCGCATACTTGGCTACGCCGTTCTGATGAGGACCAATGAGTCCGAAACAAGTGTCAACGGCTGCTTCGACATATGCGTGCTAGACCGATAATTTTGCTTTTGTTTTATATACTATTTCCCCGCGATAAATTTCCTCTTTGTAGTATATATATATATATATATATATATATATATATATATATATATATATATATATATATATATATATATATATATATATATATATATATATATACTTATTTCAACTATATTTTAGGAACTTGGATTTTCTTGGGAATACTGGTTCAAAGTGGTAGTTAAAACTCCATTAAAATTTTGTTTATATTATTTTAAACGTTTCGACTAACATATGTAGTCTTCTTCAGTAATTTAGAAATTACTTAAATCTACGGGAAACAGAAAATTCCATTTTTAAAGTTACAAGCAGGTGATAATATTGTTTTTTAAGAACTTACTAAATAAAGGAAATCTTCATTATCACATTTGAGAAGTCTAGTTAAGTGTAAATGTTATAATGACGATTTCCTTTTTCATTTACTTCTTAAAAAACAATATTATCACCTGCTTGTAATTTTTAAAATGCAATTTTCTATTTCCGGTAGATTTAAGTAATTTCTAAATTGCCGAAGAAGACTACATATGTTAGTCAAAACGTTTAAAATAATATAAAAAAAATTTTTATGGAGTTTTAACTACCAATTTGAAGCAGTATTCCCAAGAAAATCCAAGTTCCTGAGACATATATATATATATATATATATATATATATATATATATATATATATATATATATATATATATATATATATATCTATAGAATGCCAGATCCCAATATCAGCTGCTAGAAGATGGCGACTGAAAACCAAAATATAAGAATGACTTTTCCTTAGAAAAGTTGTTTCAGTGTATCGGGACTTCAACGCGAGAGGAAACTTGATTCAAGATTGTGTTAACAACTAGTACTTATACTTTTTAAATGATAAAAGTATAACGTAGGGCACTTCAAGTTCAACACCTGCTTTATTTTCTATCGTAATGTTCATTTATTTTTCCGCTGATTCATTTCCATTATTGCTGATAGAATAACATTCATTCTACTGCCAATAATTCTTCTTGAGCAATGATAACTGAATGCCCTAAAATCATTAAATTGTTACCAATTTCGTTTTTCACTTCAGTGTTGTTATAAATATTTGAAAATAAATAACAACCATCTTGTAGACAATGTGAATCATAACAAGCAATTAAAGATAGATTGCTTAGTTGACCTATTTCATTTAGAGATATTCAGTAACTGAAAAATGAAGTTTGAAGTGTGTTTTTTGGTTTTATGTTTGAGTTTCAATGTGGATTTCGGAAAAACAGATATCAAATTGTTGGTTCCAGAGATACAACGATTTTCAAACTCTAATATTTTCATTGTTTAATTGATCGAGTCGTTCTCATGATTCATTATCTATTAAGATACGAAAAACATTTTTTTTAATGGCGTACTCATGTTTGAAAAAAAAAACAACCAATTTCTGTGTTTTTGAATTCAACAACTTAATTCATCGATAATTCACTTGAAAATAAAAATAGCCTGTTCAGGAAGATACTTTTGATTAGAAACTTCAACAGAACGTCTTTCCGAATACATAAGACATGATGAAATTGTTTCCAGTTCTATTGTATTTTTTT
>JARQZK010003691.1:285000-295000 GCA_030704885.1 Cynegetis impunctata | reverse complement strand
TTTTAAGTGGAAATGTTGGTTTTTATAAATATATCATGTTTTCTCATGAAAGTACATTTTCTACCAATGGAACCGTTGTAACCCAGCACCTTAGGTACTGGTCTTTAGAAAATCCCGAATTTAGAGTTACGGCGAGAAGACAGTATTTCAAAAAAGTGAACGTGTGGTGCGCGATATCCATCCATGGCATTATAGGGCCATATTTTTTTGATAACACGTGCAATAGAATATCATATTTAGAAATGCTGGATACATTTTTCAATGATGAACTCGAAAATCTAACATTAAATTTTCGACAAATATGTATTTTCAGCAAGATGGTTGTGCAGCTCATTTCGCTCGTGAGGTTAGAGGATGGCTTGACCGCAGATTTGGATCGAGGTGGATTGGCAGGAATGGCCCACTTTTGTGGCCCCCAAGAAGCCCCGACTGAACCTTGGCGGATATGTTCTTATGGGGCCGTTTGAAACAAATTGTTTTTGCTACCGCAGTACCAAATGATATTGAAGTGCTGAAGGGCAGAATTATTCAAAAATAAAATTTCTTAAGTTTGTACCCACCCTGTATAATAAAAATTAAAGTTTCTTATGATGAATCGTATTTTTCAGACAAGTAAAAACGTTTATTAAGAGTGATTCTTTTCGTAACTTTCGAAAAAAGGTATGTTTACTCTTAAGCAAAATAACATTTTTGCATTTGTACCCACCCTGTATAAAAAAATTAAAATTTCTTATGATGAATCGTATTTTCTAGACAAGCAGAAACGTTCATCAGGAGTGACTTTTTTCGTATCTTTCAATTTTTGGTCCATTTGTCCTCTTGTAAACCCCATCCGTGGACATACTGTATATATATAATTATATATATTTATATATATATATATATATATATATATATATATATAATATATATATAATATATATATATATAATATATAATATATATATATATATATATATATATATATATATATATATATATATATATATATATATATAGATATATATATATATATATATATATATATATATATATATATATATATATATATATATATATATATATATATATATATATATATATAAGTAGAGCAGAATTATCGGTTAGCCCGCTTATATGGAAGCAGCCGTTGACACGTGTTTCGGACTCTTTGGTCCTCATCAGAACGGCGTAGCCAAGCATTGGATTGAAAACTTGGAGATGAAGATAGCACAACAAACGAAATCCCCTGCTACGGAAGACAATCACACATTTGTGGCTTTTTGTTTGAACTCTCCGGTTTGGGAGATTCGGTCAAACTTTGCCACGGAGGCGATTAATGACATCCGCGAGATCTCATTGGATTGGAGATGGCATTAATCGCCTCCGTGGCAAAGTTTGACCAAATCTCCCAAACCGGAGAGTTCAAACAATAAGCCACAAATGTGTGATTGTCTTCCGTAGCAGGGGATTTCGTTTGTTGTGCTATCTTCATCTCCAAGTTTTCAATCCAATGCTTGGCTACGCCGTTCTGATGAGGACCAAAGAGTCCGAAACACGTGTCAACGGCTGCTTCCATATAAGCTGGCTATACCGATAATTCTGCTCTACTTGTTTAATATTTTCCCGCGACTAATTTCCTTTTTGTTATATATATATATATATATATATATATATATATATATATATATATATATATATATATATATATATATATATATATATATATAGATCTTTTCTCCCCAAAGATTGTAGATTGGTGAATTTGTCAATTGTGTCCATATTAGTTAGTAAAGAAAAACTCACTCTAATTTTTGCTGTTTTAAATTCATTTATTTACTTTGAATAATACAAAAATAGGATGATCTGATTGACTCAATGAATTTCTGAATATATCACGGAATTTGAGAGACACCAATAAACCAACTCTAATGAAATTCAATGTTTAATTAATGATAAAATAAATAACGTGTAGGTATAGCACGATTTTCTGAGGAAGATCACATTACATATCAAATTTCATAGCAAACAATACTCACTATGGTTTTCAATGACCAACTATGAAACTATGAAAATGTCTATCTTAAATGCATATTCATTATGGTAATGTAGATATAAGGAAATTTAATTTAATGTAGGAAGCTGAATTCACTTGTGTATAATAATTAAAGAGGAATTCTTGTATGAAAGTGTATTAATCATATTATGATTAATACACTTTCATACAAGAATTCCTCTCAAATTATAAGAAAATTTGGTTACCTAATGTATTTCTTCTATAGATTATTAATAATTCCGTTCATTATCTCAAACTTTTTATAGTTTCGAGAATGGATGAAAACCTTCTGCCTACAATTTTCAACATAACCAATGTGGAGACTTGTCCAATTGGTAATTTCTATTGTAAGCTCATTGTGAAGTTGAGACCACGAGATGAAGAGGCACCATCAGAAATATGGAATGCAATAGAAAAGGTACGCAAGTTTAGTAAATGACATGAAATTGCCTGGTCAATCCTGTCATTGCTTTGGCAATTGAGGTCTTGACTGCCGCTTTGCCTATGAGACATTTTAGTGTATTTCAATTTCTGTTGTATAAATCTTTGATACGGAGGAGGCCTCAGATTTCCTGACAATATTTACATAAACGTTAAATAACTTATTCCAAAATTAGATGGATTACATTAAATTAAATGATCGATAGAAAAAAAACCGAAAGAAAATCGTTGAGAAAACACATCAAAAGAATTTATAAAATATTCAATGGAGAAATAAAAATTATGGTTGCCGAATCATAGTAACTATTAATTTTTCACTATCACAACAAAGTTTAATTAACCTGTATTCACTGATATCTGCATGATATCATTTCCGTGAAAGTCCAATTTCGTATTGTCCACAATAAACAATCAAATTGCCCCGTTCAAGGCGTTGGCCTCAAGCTAGTAATCAATGGGTATAATGACACAACGTATACCTAATTCCTGTGAATTGGTATAAAGCTAATTAATAATTTTAAACGTAGTGTGATATTAACTGTTCGTTTTGAAATTAATTACCAACTACAATGTACCGGGTTACTTCGTATTAACTAGCACGCACCTCAACTTTTTTATTTTTTATTATACGGGAAAAATAAATTTTCTTTCTGAATAATATGCTTTTTAAGTTTCGTTAACTTTGTTTATATGTATAAGGGGGATACAAAAAGTATTCATTCAATGAAAGTTGATATTTGGTTCAGACTATTCTGCATTAAGAAAAAAGTATAAACTTTAAAATAAAAACACTTGGCTTATGTTTCACAATATAAAAAATATTTAGATACTGTATTTAGCAGTAACGAAAAGTCGACATGTTTCGAGTTATGTACTCATTATAATAACTCGAAACATGTCGACTTTTCGTTACTGCTAAATACAGTATCTAAATATTTTTTATATTGTGAAACATAATCCAACTGTTTTTATTTTAAAGTTTATACTTTATTCTTTATGATGTTTCACCAATTGTGCGAGAATTTAATCTCAGTTATTTTGCATTATTTAAGGTTTAAGTTTCAATTTTCATTATTTATTTGCTGAATAAATCTTAATAAGACGCCATGGAAAAATTAAATAAACCGTGTTTTACCTACTAACTAAGACGCATTATAATTATTCTCAGCAACTAAACAGACAATGTCTCGTTTTTTCTGCCACACAATTACACCATTGTAAAACAAGAAATTTTCACAAGATATAAAATTGGTTTCACCAACAGTTATTTAAATGCCAAAGTCAGTTTAGTAACATTTTTTATTTCTCCTATTTTCATGGCACACTGTTGTTGCTTTCTATGCAATAATATATATATAAAGTTGAAATAAATTCAATGCTGCTTTGAACTTGAATAAGGTGAAAACGGCTGAACCGAATATCAACTTGTATGCATATTTTAAATCTGACCGAAAAGACCTTTCATTTTAGTCAAAAATATATAGGGCATTCCATTAAAAAATACTTTTTGTCACCCCCCGTATACATATATGCAAAGTTAACTAATTTTGAGAAGCATATTCAGAAAGGACAAAATTTTCCTTGTATGTCAGTTTTTAGCAGGTTTTCACTTAGAAAACCTGCTAATTAAAATGGGTGCGATTAGCAAAATTGGACCTAGGACCAAGATAGTTTTTCGTTTCATGACTCTTTATGTTCATATGTATGTATGTATAAGCTTATGTATTTTAGCGTTGTATATGTCGCAGTCTTATTGTAAAATCAGTCATATTATAATACGCCTAGGCGTTTTCAATACGACGAGGCATATTGCAGTATGACCGAAATAATCGAGGATCTCATAATTTGACTGATAATTTAGGGCGTATTATGATACGCCTGTTGGTTATTAGGCTTATTGTTCAAAAGAATCTGCACGCGATAGTTTTCAGGATTTGACTGTTTAAAATACGTCGTATTATAAAACGACTGGTGATGTGCCAGGCAAATTATGGATATCGCTTATAGGATAAAAAACAAATGGATTTGGATTACTTATTTATACATGGTTCACTTTTATGGCATTTGCTTGTGCATTTCATATGGGATTATGACATAAACGTTCATTATAATTATGACACTGTGACTTGCTTGGTTTGCAAGAGCACGTTTTGAACTTCTGACCTTCGAACTTTGAAAACAATCTCAGAGCTTCTCTCAAGGAAATAACTTCATTCTCTGGAATATTGATTACTTCATTATCTCTGCAATCAGTCATTTCATCCCTCGAAAATCATCGGTTTAAAAGTCCATGGATGGTGTCAGTTTGGTAAACACCATTGGAAACTTTTACGATGGTTCCTATAAGATATTTTTGGGATCGAGAAGTCCTCTATCTACTTTAGGAACTTCGATTGCTACTTTTTGACCTATCGCAAGAGGTTTCAATTTCTTATTACTTATGTGTAGCATTTTTTCTGCAGCTCTTTTTAGGCCCACTACACATTTTTCTCTTTGGTTCTTGACTACTTCTTCTTCATTTTTGCATAGATTGCACGTCCGTTCTGATTCACTTGTGAAATTAGAAGTGTCTTCATAATGTTGTCCACATCCTCTACATACATCTTCAGAGATCTTGCGAGTCCATTTTCAATGCAATAATTCGCACGAAAAAACTGAACAGTAAGTCACAACCACAACAACAACGCAGTAACACACGATTAGTCTGACAAGCCGTTAGTCGTATTACAATACGACGAGTATAATCACTCAGAATCCAGGGTATTCGCGCGCTTTTGAATTTTGACAATAAGCCTAAGGAGCAGCAGGCGTATTGAAATACGCCTTAAATTGTCAGTCAAATTGTGAGATCTTCGATTATTTCGATGGTATTGCGATATGCCTAGTCGTATTGAAAAAGCCTAGACGTATTATAATATGACTGGTTTTACAATAAGACTGCGACTTATACACGATGAAGGGAGCAATAAGGTTAAAAGTTTGTAAATAGGTAGTTTCGTATGATCTTGCATGGGATTGATTTTGGATCGAATTGGTTGGGGGGTTGCTCCATTTAGGGGAAAAATGAATCTTGTTTTCACGACAGAAAGCGCAATTTTGTAGCAATAGGGTTCAAAGTTTGTATCTAGATAGTTTTGTATGATATTTTGGATAGAATTTGGTTCGAATTGGTTGGGGAGTTGACCCCCCCAAGGGGGAAATATATCTTGTTTACATGATAAAGGGCACAATTTTGAAGCAATAGGGTTGAAAGTTTTTAAATAGGTAGATTCGTATAATATCTTGGGCGGGATTGATGTCGGATCGAATTGGTTAGGGGGGGGGGGTTGAAATGAAACTTGTTTTCACGGCAGAAAGCGCAATTTTATAGCTAAGGGTTCAAAGTTTGTATCTAGGTAGTTTTGTATGATATCTTGGATAAAATCGGTTTTGGTTCGAATTAGTTGGGGGGTTGACCCCCCGGGGGAAGAAATGAATCTTATTTACACGATACAGGTCGCAATTTTGGAGTAATAGGGTTGAAAGTTTGTAAGTAGGTATTTTCGAAAAATATCTTGGATGGTGTTTGGTTTTGGTTCGAAATGGTTGAGATGTTAACTCCCTGGGGGACGAAATAAATCTTGTTTACATGATAAAGGCCCAATTTTGAAGCAATAGGATTGAAAGTTTGTGAGTAGATAGTTTCTTATGATATATTGGATGGAATTGGTTTTGGTGCGAAATGGTTGGGGTTCACCCCCCAGGGGAGGAAATAAATCTTGTTTACACGATAGAAGGCACAATTTTGGGACCACACGGTTGAAACTTTGTAGGTAGGTAGTTTCGTATGATATCTTGTACAGTATTCATTTCGATGTGAATTGGTTGGGGGTTGGCCCCCCGGAGGAGGAAATAAATCTAGTTCACGCGACAAAAGGCGCAATTTTGTAGCAATAGGGTTGAAAGTTTATAAGTACGTAGTTCCGTATGATATCTTGGATGCGATTGGTTTTGGGACGAATTGGTTGGGTATTGACTCCCCGGGCAGGAAGTAAGTATTGTTTGCACATCAGAGGGCAATTTTTTTTGGAATTGGAATAAAAATCATGAATGAATGAATAAATTTTTGAACTGGATACGTTACGAAAACCTGCTTTTCTAATGCAGCTCGCTGCGATAAAGTTTTTTTTCCCGTACGATAATAAATAAAAAAGTTAAGGAGGATTCTAGTTTATACGAAGTTACCGGGTACAGTGTAACAACTGAAACAATTTTATGGAAAATCTATGTAGCATTTGAGTATTTCGTATGACTACGCAAAAAACCAAACGTATTCGAGCCTTAGATACTGCAGGGTAATCAACTTTTAGATGATTACGCAGTCACGAATTAAATGCGAAATAAAATTTCTGACATGACAATAGTTTTACACGTATTTCACAACAATCAAAAAAAGAATACTATCAGCTATTTCATACAGACGTGAATAGAACTCAAAACTGAGCTGTCGAATAAGTTATGTGGCAAAAAGGTTTGTATAAGAAACGTGAAATATATGTTTGAATAAAAATAAAAACATTTTGTTGACCTCGTTTTCAAATACGCTGTTTTCCAGGTGAATAAAGAAGAACCAGATAATTATAGACGCGATATATTATATCGTACAATTTGTATTCAAAACAATGAATTGGAAAAAGAATATAATGAATATATCAACAACGGATTGGTTGGATGGGTCGATCAATCATATTGTTATGAAAAATCATCTTCTGGAGGACTGACTTCGTATGATATATATTTTGGGTAAGTTTCTATTCAAATTGAGATAGGTCTTTCATAGACTCAACTCACATTACCTGCAGTTACATGAACTTTATATTTTCTTAGAGGCGTTTTAACAGACCGGTGTTTTAATTGTAGTTCCTTAGGATCTCCTGGAGAGACTCAAATATGTAAAAATAAGACTAACTCTCTACTACAGAACAAAGCTTTAGAAATGTGATGTGGTTTAATATGAATTTGTCCTAGAATGAAAGTTTTTTTTTCTCTCCAAAGCCATTTCTAGATTGAATTTGCTGTGGAATGAAAATATTTTCACATTTAATGTTGCGCGATATTATGATAAATATGCTGGGTAAGTCTCTATTCTTGTAAAGGTAGTTCTCTCAGAGATTCTACATATATTACTTGCTGCTACAATAACTTTATATTTCCTTGAGGGTGATTTTACATTCAAGAGTTCATTAAGAACTTCCGGAAAGGCTCAAATATGTAGGAACAAAATCATCACAGAGTTCTTTAATATAAGTGATCGAATTCAGAAAATAACTTCATAAAGAAACCAAAATCTAACTTTTCACAGGTTCAAATAAAATCTGAACAGTAAACGCATTTCGTCATAACACTGACTTCATCTCGTACTAAATTATGGTATTATAAAAAAATCTATACGAAAAATTGAACATAGCATAGGGGTTCTTAAAAAAACTAAATAACAGTAAGCAACTCATTCAGAGCTATTGGTAGGTACATTGAACATATTAAGAAGAGGAGAAGGATTTGCTTCAATCTGGTCGTTAACTAGGTTTCCAGAATTTTTATATTTATTGATGTATAGGGATTCCCAACAGTTGATTTTGTGGAGACTATTTTCAAATTGTAATATATGATAAATGTGATTAAATGAATAAGATGACACTCATAATTAGATTCCATTTTCTGCTTAATATAGCTACGTTGGTGTTCGTGTATTCGAGTTTTGAAATTTCTAATTGTATATTCTATTTAGAATTTTTCACAATCGTTACAGTCGAGTCTATGAACACCAGTACGTTCATCTCTATGAATTTTGATTTGTTGTTTTTAATCAATTTTCCAATGCTATTGTAGGTTTTATATGAAATTTTGTTTATGAAAAACAATTTCAGCTTTTCGGAAGGTTTGCCCAACTGTTAAATACTCTACTTTTCTCGGATATAAGTGGGTAAACTTCTGAAATTGCCATTTTGTATTTTTTCCTGATACGCGGCTTATTTATATGAAATTGGGTGTAGTGATGTATTATGAATTGTAATATCTGTATGAGATGGTTTATGATAAATTGAAAATTCGTGTTTGTTGCTTTTCCTGGTAATAGTTAAATCTAAGTAATTAATCGAATTATTCATTTCAGTTACTAGAGAAAATTTAACGGGGTATATGCAATTAATATACGCAATGAAACTATCCTACCAGTATAGCAAACAATGACGTCATCAACATATCTATACCAATAAAGAAAGTTTTTACTATTGAAGTGGTTGATAATAGTTTTCTCTAAATTAAATATCTCATACAGATATTACAATTAATAATACATCACTACACCCAATTTCACATAAATTAGCCGCTTATCATAGTATGATTCATAGACTTTTCAAAATTCGATTGTCCGAAACTAATTTTCGAAAGGAATTGAACATAATTGAACAAATGGCAGTAAATAGTGGTTATTCACCCAATATGATTGACAGTTCCATTCAGAGGGGAAAAAAAATAAAAAAATACAAAATGGCAATTTCAGAAGTTTACCCACTTATTTCCGAGAAAAGTACAGTCTATAACAGTTATATACATACTTAGGAAAACTTTCCGAAAACCTGAAATTGTTTCTTCATAAACAAAGTTTCATATATAACCAACAATTGCATTGGAAAATTTATTAAAAACAACAAATCAAAAATCCATAGAGATGAACGTACTGGTGTTTATAGACTCTACTGTAACGATTGTGAAAAAATTCTATATAGGACGTACAATTAGAAATTTCAAAACTCGAATACACGAACACCAACGTAGCTATATTAAGCATAAAACGGACTCTTATTATGCGTGTCATCTTATTCAAGAAAATCATACCTTTAGTCACAATTATAATATAACACAGTTAGAAAATAGTCTCTACAAAATCAACTGTTGGGAATCGCTATACATCAATAAATATAAAAATTCCAGAAACCTAGTTAACGACCAGATTGAAGTAAACCCTTCTCCTCTTCTTAATCTGTTCAATATACCTACCAATAGCTTTGAATGAGTTGCTTATTGTTATTAAGTTTCTCTAAGAACCCCTGTGCTATGTTCAATTTTTCGTACAAATAGATTATTTTGTAATACCAAAATTTAGTACGAGATGAAGTCAATGTTATGGCGAAACGCGTTTACTCTCTAGATTTTATTTAAACCTGTGACAAGTTAGGTTTTTCTTTCTTTATGAAGTAATGAATATAAACTTTCACGAAGTAAATGTCAATTCAATTCAGAATTCAGAAAACTTTCAGGCCAACTGTGTTCGCCAACGTCTGTAATAAAAGGTACACGAGTTTGAAGACACGTCCTATTTTGCCATCTCTGCTTTCAAAGATAGTAGTAACATTACTTGTAGCTACAAGAACTTCATATTTCTTTAGACGATTTAACAATTGGGAGATTCAATAATAGTTTCTTAGGATCTCCTGCATAGACTAAAATATGTACCAACAAGGCGTTATATAAGGTTAACTGCGT
>JARQZK010003691.1:242500-280000 GCA_030704885.1 Cynegetis impunctata | reverse complement strand
ACAATATCCTCACTTTTTACTAGACTTAAAGAACCAGTTCCTAATAGGTTCAAGTCGGATGTTGTGTATAAAATACCATGCACCAATTGTGAAGCAGTATATATCGGTCAAACGTCACAAAACTTGAACTCTAGAATCACAGGACATAAAAGTGACTCGAAAAATCCAAATAAACAGATCTCCTCCGCCTTAACGACCCACATAAGAGACACGGGGCATAATTTTAATTATGAAAATACGAGAATATTGGATCAGGAACACAATTACAAGAAGCGGCTTTTTTTGGAAATGTACCATATTCAAAATCACCCTGAAGCTCTTTATAAAAAATCAGATACTTCCAACCTAAGCAATATTTATACGTACTTAATAAATTTCAAATTTCCGTCTAGAGATGAATAATTATATTCCGACGTTTGGCTTGTTTCCTACCAGTACACATGTGTATCGCACGCCATGTGTCTAGGTATTTGTCCGCGTTTCATTTCAGATATTGTTATTATAGGGGTCGCACCATTTAGTTAGTTGCCTCTAGAAAAATTCGTTCTAACAAACTTGTGTATGTGCTTATGTTTAGTTGTTTTTAATCTCACAGATAATGTAAGTTTGATGGATGTTCATCATTTTGATTGTTTTAATGTTGATTTTGTAATTTTAGCCCTGAAGAAGTCAATAAACATTGACGAAAGCTTAGAAATGGTCTAAAGAGTATTATTTCATATAATTGAAGGCTGAACTACCCCGTTATTATTATTATGTATGTATATATATATATATATATATATAATATATATATATATATATATATATATATATATATATAATATATATACATATATATATATATATATATATATTATATATATATATATATATATATATATTATATATATATATATATATATATATATATATATATATATATCCGAGACAGATTCCGGGGTTCAATCCGATTTCGAAAGTTTTGTTGACGTAGTTGCCCGTCGAGTCACCAGACGTACAGCAGCACTTGAAAATGCTAAATGAGATTTTGGCGAAACGTCGTGAAACAAACGGTGCTTCTCAGCGCCAACGAAACTTTCGAAATCGGATTGAACCCCGGAATCTTTCTCAGATTCATTCCACCATCAGAAAACATACGATACAACAATTATATATATATATATATATATATATATATATATATAAATATATATATATAATATATATATATATATATTAATATATATATATATATATATATATATATATATATATATATATATATATATATATATATATATATATATATATATATATATATATATAGTAAGTTATTTGATTCTAAGTACCAGCCTAATCGTTTGTTCACGATCTTTTCTAGTGTTTACATATGATGTATGTGAGATAAATAGGTCTGTAAGAGCTCAGTTCACTTTTATTTTTATTGGGTTTCAAAATGGGTATTATAGTGGCTTCTGTCCAAGCTACTGGAAACGAATTTTTCAGAAATATGTAGTTGAAAATTTTTAGTAGGTCCTTGCCTGCTTCCCTAGAAAATATATGGTATATTATCAGGTCCTGCTGCGGAATCTGTGGTTGTGTTTATGGTTCCGTTAAATTCACTCTTGGTTATTTCGTCATTTATGGCGTTCAGGTGTGTTATGGGGTGTGCATTTTCAGATGATTCAATCGTATTTTTGTGGGATAAAAATTCTAAAGAGTAGTTTTCATCATCTGATAATGACGAGTAGAAATCTTCATGGTTTTTGGCTATCTCTGCGTTTGATGTGATTATATTCGAATTTGCGTTTGAAGGTTGAGCCACACATATCCGCATTGTGTTCGCACCGAGCCCGCACCGAGACACGGCCTTGTGTCGGCCAATAAGTTCAAAGCCACACATTTCCGACACACGGCCGCATGACGGCCGTACTACGAGCGCGGTCGGTAGTTTAGTTTGTCAGTTGGCTTCGCGAAGTTTTGAGTGTCGAAAAACCAAAATGTTCGCCAACTTCAACAACAACGAATTGGCAACAATAGCTATTGCATTGGACGATGAAGGAAACGAAAAAAAATTGAAAAAAAGGACGAAAAATGTGGGTACACAATGCTTGGTAATCAAGAAACTTTGAAGGCGATTTCATAACATTGTTTCCTCATCTAATGGACGATGTGACGAAATTTTATAAGTATTTTAGAATGACACAATTCACCTTCCATACTCTACTGAATAATTTGGAAGAGAGACTTAAGAGAAAGAAATCATTTTGGAGAGTGCCTATTACACCGAAAGAAAGGTTGATGGTATGTTTAAGGTAAGTTTATTATTTTTATACAATTATCTTAACACGTTGACTGCCATGTGAGTTAATTACAACTCACACAGCTCCGAGACCGAGGCGCCGTGTGAGTTGTATATAACTCCATGCAGGTTTTGATTATGAAGCCGCGTGTATCGTGGAGAGTTCACAGTTTAAAGCTAATGCATACGAAATCGAATAAGCAAGGCGCCAGGAACAATTTGGTGTATTTGGATTGGCGCTCAGGTTATTTCTTGAGATGTTATAATATTTCAAACTATCAGTTGAAATAGAACGTATTTGTTCTAATATTTTAATTTGCAATAATATCAAATATGTATTATTATGATTGAAATAATTATCCTTGCATAAAATAATCTTTAATCAATTAGAAATAACAAAAACGTAAAAAACAGAACTCCTAAAAAACCATATTTCTCAAAATTTGTTATAATCTTTCAAACTATCAGTTGAAATAGAACGTATGTGTTCTAATATTTTAATTTTCAATAATTCATTCATTCTCGCTACATACATACTCGTCCTCCGAAAAATTTTCGATGTAATCCGCTAGATCTTCATCGCTCATATCTAAATATTTATCCATAAGTTCCTGCAACTTTTTTTGTTGAGATTCGTAGGAAGACATTTTCAAATTGATATAATTATTGCAAACACAACCTAACCGGAGCACTGCGTTGAAACAACTGATTCAACTCGTCGAACGTGTACCTACTAATAGATTAGAACAAGTCGAGACGTGATTTTAGATGAAATAGCATAGTGAGTTATATATGACTCACGCGGCCCTAATTGTTTGAGCGCCGCGTGAATCAAATATAATGCACGGGGTACATCATATTCAGGGGTTTAAATTAAATTTCAATTCTCGTTAGTTAGGTATAACATACAATATTAAGCATAAAAACAAAAAAAAAAACATGTGGCCTCAGAGCAAAATTTTTTTTTTCCGACATGGCAGTCAACGTGTTAAGCACAAATAATTGGCAGCGTAGGTAAATAAAGAACGTGTATTTATTTCGCATGTTGATAAAACAAAAAACTTACATTACATTTTCAGAAACAAATTAAAATTGAAATTAAAACTCTAAACATATAGGCAACCGAACAGGCAAACTGCCTTTCAAGCAGAATCATCAGAGTCTAAATTCTGTGCCTGATTTCTATGAAGTTCAGAATATTGTGATGCATTATCTAAATTGCAGTATACCGGAGATGCATTAGGTGCTGGAGCATAGTGAACAGATCCTGATCATGCTAGTGAGGGTGCAAATTGATTGCAAGGAGTTTTTTCTTGAGAGGCCAGCAGCAGATTCATTTCCTGTTCCTGTACTATTGTAAAATTGCGGCCTTTAGCTTCGATTAGAAGAATATTATTAAGGGACTTGCTACTTTCTGTGATAGGGGTTGGGTTTTCTTCTCAGATAATATGTACGACATTAGTTGACTTGAAGCTGTTTCTTGAGGTTTCGATTGACGCTGCTGTAGTTTTCGTTTTATTCCAGGTTTCACAGATTTTGCTTTCTTGATTGACGATTTGACAGGAAGTACCTCTTCCTGGTTTTCCAACTGTGCATTTCAGGTTCTCCTTGTGTGTATTCCTGCACAGATTCCGGTTCGTCACGGTATATAACTTCTTCCTCATCCGGCATAGCAGCAGCAGAAACTTCAATATCGGCTGCCTCCTCACTGTCAGAAAAGTATAGATCTTCTTCGAAGGGTCCTTCGAAACTGATCTCGAACAGAGGACCACTTTTTCTAAAATTAATCGCCTCCGCCTGTGAGAAACAGTAAATTAATTATGAGTAAAATAGATCATTTTTGTAGGTGGTGTAGGAAAAATTGAAATCATATTACGCAGTAGTTGCAATACTAAATAGTTGAGACTATTATTCGTTTCAGGTTTCTTTGCACATGAGACTCTTTCAAAACAATTTCCTTCAGCTACAGATTAGAAAGATCAACTGTGGCAGCAATAATAATTCATGACACCTGTAGAACAATAGCGGATGTACTTTAAAGTGAAGTTATGTTAATGTCGACATAAGAGAAGTGGAACGTAATTGCTGATAAATTTTGGACAAGATGGCAGTTTCCAAATTGCATCGGGACTTTAGATAGGAAACACGTTACAATAGAAATACTATAAATCTTGGGGAGTCTTTATTGGAACTACAAAAAAAAATTCAATTGTCTTATTGGCTTTAGCTGATTCATTCTATAACTTCATTACAGTCGACGTAGGAGCTTATGGAAACAATTCTGATGGAGGTATTCTGATGCATTCAAATTTTGGAAAGTCTTTGGAAAACGGTACACTCAAGATTTCAAAAAGCAGAAGTTTGCCTAAAACTGAGACTCAACTAACAATAGCTATTGTAGCTGATGAAGCCTTCCTACTAAAGACTTATATAATGAGACCATATCCTGGAAGGAACTTGACAGACGAGAAGAGAATAAATCATTATCTTTTAAGTCGAGCAAGAAGAATTTCAGAAAATGCATTTGGCATTTCACAGCAAAAATTTCGATTATACAGTAGAAGACTTCATGGAAAACCTGAAAACCTATCAATTTATATTCTGTGTACCTGTGTTATGTACAATTTTATTCGAAATAATGAAAACTACGAGCTATCTGAACAGAGAATCAGTCAAAATGAAGAAAATGAAACATCTGACAGATCGCCGATTCTGAAAGATCTCCCTCACCTTCGTGGAAGACCAACCAATGCCGCATTTACTGTGAGAGAACAGTTGAAAGCTTTTTTTAATTCTTCAGAAGGCAGTGTAGACTGGCAAGAGGTAATGGCCTTGGCAGTTTGAAGAATTAGTATTACACAGTATAATTAATTCAATCATTTATTAACAGGATCCTTAGTTGAAAATAAAAAATATTTATTTTGGCTAACCGTTTATTCCTATGTCCGTAGCAATTGTAATCCATACTCTCTCCTTGTACTCTACATTCCTATATTTTTCGTGTCTTAGGTCGTACGATGTGGGACACTTTCTGACTTTTTCTATCAGTCTCTCCATTTATTGGCCGCATTTCATCTATTAATGCAGAACAAAAATACTTCCAATAAATTATTCTGCTATGAGTATAATATATTATCTAATATCTTAAAAACTTACACATTATGAGGATAAAACAATTAATAATATTTCTACTTAAAATCAACTTTCCATATGAAGATATACAATAAATATTTAATTAAATAAGCTTTTAATAACAGAAAGTAGGTGAGTATTATTAAATGAACATTAGAAAAATTTGTAAAATGTTATTGAAAAAAAAAATCAATTGATAAGTAATGCAAATTAAGACGCAGACACGAGATTATATGAGACTTTCGAGATAGCTTTAAGAACGCCAAAATTAAGGTATATACGGGAGAGCGGGGCTGAAAGTGCCGGGGGTAAATTGTGCCGACGCGAATATCTCAAAAACATAGAGAGATAGATATAAGATCGTATTGTGTCGCCTAACAGTCGGGCACACTCGGTTGCTGTTTTAATTGCATCAGCGACGCGGACCGAGTGACAGTGCATGTGAGGGTCCTCCAGCACCACGTAAGTTATTATTTTCGTTTCGATACTTTTTGGTTAACAACCTAAGACTAAGCACTTAAGCACTAAAATACTTTTCGACGTGATACTTCATACTGCATTTATTGTCTTTGACAGAATGAGGACATGACTCGTCAGTGCTCTCATAAGCCTATCCCTTGCTGCTTCCAGCTTCCTCAATTAGCTGATAACAATACAGGAGTTAAAAATACAGCAATTTTCGAAACAGAACTCATAAGACAAATGCCTAAACATCGCCCCGATTAATTGTACATAATAAAGGACGTAAAAGAAAGACAGCTGTTTTTATGGACACTCCAGAGAAAAATGCTTTGGCTGAAGAACATACTAATAAAAAGAAGAAGAAAGAACATGAATCAACAAAGAAGGTTAGGGAAAAGGGGAAGGGAAAAGGTAAGGAAAAAGATAAACAAATAAAAATACTGACTAAAAACCCCGCTAAGAGAAGAGTTTTGCAATATGACAGTTCTGATGACGAACAAGAATGGTACTGCATCATATGTTGTGATGCCTATTCTAACTCTGCACTGTTGATTTATAGTAAAAAGTATAACGAATAAATGTATTATCATGAGAATATATCTTTTAAATTCTAAATTAATTTTCGTTCATGTAAAACATCTAGCATTATCAACGGCACAACTTACCTCAGCTACGGCACAACTAGCTCCAAAGTGGGGTTGGTAGTGCCTTGCCGCCGCTGTATTAAAAAACTACTTTTTCTCAAAAACTATTGAGAATGTGCAAAATCTGTAGGTAAATTCTTATTATAGACTAAATTCGGCTTAGGATGAACCACTACTTTCAGACATAGTGCTTGTTTTATCTGAATCATATAAGGATTTGTCCAAATCGACACTTTCAGCTCCGCTCTTCCCTACACAAATTCAACTTATTATTTCTCATTCCGAGGTTGATCGCTAAAGTGACTGCACTATTTACTATCTGTATTTTAAAATTAGACTGTAATACTAGACTGTTGAATATGGTGCCTTATTATTTCAAAGTCAAACGACGGGTAAACTCAGCGGGCTGTAGTGATTGATTCGTGATTTCAGTGACTGTACTAGCATTTTGAAATAATATTCTTTAGAAAAGAAAATATGGAAAATGCTAGTATTCACATGTGAATAGACACGATGGTTGAATTGGCTTTCGATTCTATATTTTGTTTTTTCTTCTTGAGTCCCTAGCCCTTTACGATGAAGAAACGCACCATCATTGACTTTTTCTCTCCCACCAGAATAAAGAAAATTCGCACCGATGTTCCTGCTCATCCACAGGAACAGCACAATACGTTTCACAATAATTCTTATGGTGAACGCGGGAATACTCCTTCCAAGATCAATATTTCCAGCGTGTCAGAAAACGAACTCACGGGTCCATCATGTTCTGATTCCCTTTCTGAAAATGTATCTCGAACAAACCTGGTCAATACGATACCGATACCTTCGCAAGAAATTTCTGAAGAAGATGACGATAATAAGATTGATGAGTTTGCAGACGACATAGAATACGACTCTAAATCAACAACAGAAGAACATTTGGACCAATTTCTTGCTTATGAAGAAGTGGAAGTGGATGAACGAGCAGTAGATTGTGATCCCCGTGCTGATTCAAGTAATATCGTACTTTCTAGTGAAATTCCTTCTAATATTATTCCTGGTCCTTGTGTTCTATCGCAAATCTCAAATTCAGGTCCAAAACGACCGAAACTGTCGAAATACCCAAAGACGGAGTTCGGAACCGGAAAAAACAGAAGACTACGTAGTTTTTGTTTTGATTGATTTGCTCAATATCCTTGGCTAGAGTATAGCCTATCAGATGATGCGGGATTCTATTTTCCCTGCAGGTTTTATTCGACTAAACTTAGCGAAAATACTATTTTCACAAAGACTGGATACAAGAATTGGAAGAAAGCCATGAAAAACAAAAATTGGCTTTAAACTTCATGCAGACAGCTCTGATCATAAAACATGCTATTTTAAGTGGGACCAGGCACAGAAACACTAGGAAAAATCCGTTTGCGCACAACTAAGCGAGGCCCATGACAAATAAGTTTCTGAGAACAAATTTTATTTGAAAACATTGGCTGGTGTGTCTTATACACAGCCGTCCAAGGGATTGGTCAGAGAGGGCATGACGAGAGTAAAGAGAGTTCAAATAGAGGGAATTTTTTGGAACTCGTCCAGTAAGTGTCAGAGTTCAACGTTCAATTAGCTAAAAAATTGAAAAAGCTTCCCAATAATGGAACGTACCAGTCTGCCCAAACAAAAAATGCTCTAGTCAGAACAATGGCCGATTCAGTATTGGAAAAAGTCAGTAGTGAGTTGCAACAAGTACCCTAATTTGCTGTCATGTCTGATGAGTCAAAAGACGTCTCTAATACTGAACAGGTTATTTAATGCGTTCGATACTACCTGAATAATGTGATCTATGAATGATTTCTTGGATTCAGCCCACACATTTGCTTGATGCAAAATCTTTCTTACAATACATACTCAAACGAATAAACCAAAGTAATATTGACATTTCCAAATGCATTGCACAAACTTACGATGGGACGAGTGTAATGAGCGGGAGGCTAGCTGGAGTTCAAGCATTGTTACAGCAACTAATCCCCTGGATTATTGACGTTCATTGCTATAACCATCGACTTAATTTGGTCTCGGTTGACGTGTGTAAGAATGTTGCCAGCGCAAAAGAATTTTTCGACTTTCTGAAATCTTCGTATAGTTTTTTGAATGGCTCAGCTATTCATGCAATGTTTCTTGACCTACAGAGGAAAATGCGACCGAAATATCAAATTATAGAACTCAAGCGGATTGCTCTAACTAGATGGTCAGCTCAAGTTCATGCGTGTATAGGTGTGAAAAGATTACTCAGTGTAGTGCTTGTTCTTCTGAATGAGGTGATTTTGGAAAGACAAGACCGAGCAGCAGAAGCTAAAGGCCTACTAACGCAGATAGATTTCATTTTCATTTTTAATTTATGCATGCAACTGAGTTTCTCCTCCTATTAAATAGAAATAGAAGCCAATGTAAGTTCCGCTGGCCCTCTAGTGGAATCTCTAAAAGACACTCTGTCAATTATGAGGAAAAATCATTCAAAAGAAATAATTGTGACAAAGGATGCCACATCTTCTAAAAATTGTTCAAACAATAAAAGTCGTGGTGGCGAGAAAAAAAAAGGGGGGAAAGAAACAAATTCTCAAGATGCCCATTCGGTCAAGAGCAGATTGATCAGTTTTGAAATAATCTACAAGGAATCCATTGATTTGTGCGTGAATGAGATACATATACCATCTGCCGAGGTTGAAAGTTCGCCCAGAGAAACAAGCAAGAACAACCGAAAAATTGAATCATCAACTCATTTGGAATGTGGAATAAATCAAACAGAGGACGATATAAGTCGAAATATATTTTATCCTCCAATAGATAAGATGGCTACTGAACTTGAAAGTAGATTCGCTTCAAATACGTTAATAAGTTCCATTGATGCACTATTTCCTGAGAATGCCGAATTTTTGAGTTTTGAGAAGAAGAAAGTACTTGCAGAACATTATGAAATCCATGTGGAAACATTGCGAAGCGAACTGCTGCTACTTCCGAATAACCTCGGACTACACAAGAAAAAGGAAAAAATGTAGATTAATACATTATCAGAAATAATGAGTTTTTTGCCTACATAGGAGAGTGCTCTTCCTGAGAGCTACAAGCTAAATTTGATTGCTGTTATAGAGCGAGATCCCAGAGCCGCCAGACGTCCCTTACTTTCTCAGTAATAAAATTTGTGGGATGAAGTAGTGCTCGTATGTACTTTCAATGAACTACTTGCCTTATTTTCTCACACTTGATTTTTATATATGATACCCAGGGAACTATTTCAGTACCTTGTGCAAGCAGCCAGACCGATCGTATGTGCCAAAAATGCCGCCAGACAAAAATAAAGTGTCCCTAGGAGTATGACAGTATTAGCGAAATGTCATGATTTGCTCATTTAAGCGCGATACTGATTATCTATGCGCGTCGATCTCCCTTCTATACTTTTTGTCATGAAATTTCGCTCATATTGTCATACTCATAGGGGCACTTTATTTGTACCTGGTGGGATGTTTGGCACATACGATAGGTCTGACTGCTTGCATAAGGTATTGAAATAGTTCCCTGAGTATCATATATAAAAATCAAGTGTGAGAAAATAAGGTAAGTAGGTCGAGTTTTTTTCCATCTTTAGCACCTGATATCTGGAAATTGGCCGTCGGCGCAAGATAACGAGTATCCATACATTAAAAGTACATACGAGCACTACTTCATCCCACTAATTTTATTACTGAGAAAATAAGGGACGTCTGGGATCTTGGACTCTTACGATCCCAGCTTCAAGCGCGGACTGCGAACGAACGTTTTCGTGTATGAAAATACTCAAAAACTACATTCCGTGTCCGATGACCGATTACATAACTTAGCTATAATCTAAGTAGAGAAAAATATAGCAAACAACATTGACTCGGATGAGGTGATGAGAAGATTGGATAGTCAATCAGTTAATAAGAGAATTGTTCTGAAATAACAGTTTTCTTAATAATGAAATATAGTATATAGAGTTATATTATTGCCCTTGTTTTATTTCTGAATCAATTGTACATATATTTCCTATGTGATGTGAGTTCGAGTAAGTTTTCTGGTTTTTCATGAAAAAATAATATCAATTGCATTATACACACATTGTACGGTATTTGAATCTCCCTATCCGTTTTACCGAAAACAATAGCTAGATGTTTTTCTTCTCGATATATCGTTTAGTTGATGTATGTGGCAGTGTACTTGATTTTCTATTTCATTTTCATTCGGTATTTGATTTTCAGATTCAAATACTTAAGACTTGAAAAATTTACTCCTCTAGAGCGTTTGTTGAATTTATTATGTCCTTTTCTCGGTTAGCGCTTTATCCCTAGTCATAATGCACTATATATATATATATAAATATATATATATATATATATATATATATATATATATATATATATATATATATATATATATATATATATATATATATATATATATATATAATATATATATATATATATATATATATATATATATATATATATATATATATATATATATATATATATATATATATATATATATATATATATATATATATATTTATATATATATATATATATATACATATATATATATATATATATATATATATATATTCTCATTGTTTTTATTAAAACATAAAAACAATGAGAATCATACTTTCAACTTTAATAGCACAAAAATTTTAGAAATAGAAAAAGATCAAAAACGCAGAGAAATTTTAGAAATGTTACATATTCAAAAAAATTTAAATAAAGCCGTGAATGAAGAACAGATATCAAACATATGAGTTCAATATACGCAGATTTAATTCTTTGATTTTTCGAAGAAACAACATAAATTAAAACAAAATAATTCAACACACAAACTCTAACCATAACAACTCATCTTCTTAGACAAAATCTAAACATCTAGAATTTTCAATTTTTCTGAAAAGAAAGTATAGTTTAGAACATCTCCATTTACAAGTAATGTCTTTTTAAAGACAACAATCAAATATTTTAAACCTATTTTGTACATTACGTGGGTGAAGGTTTCTGTGGTTCCCTTTCCATCTAATATCAACAGACCTGTCTATTGATATTAGACTAAATAGCAAGTAATTGATAACTGAAGACGGCTACAGCCGCAATGAGAAATTTTTGAAAAAAAGATAAATAGTACCCTATTCTTTGACTCTTCAAAATCAAAATAATTTGAAACTATTTCGAACATTACGTGGGTAAAGGTTTCTGTGGTTTCCCTTACCATCTAATAATAACAGCACGTAATAAATAACAAAGAACGGCCACAGCCGAAAAATTTTAGTGAAACATAGTAGTCTTTTTCTATTCAAATTTTTTTAAATCAATAAATGTCAAAGAAATTTCAATTTTTTCAAAAGTTTTGATAAATCCACGAATGTCGTGGCGAAACGTCAACTTTTTAATAAAATCGAGTTTTTTAAGATTCAACAAGCCTGTTATTGCTAATAATTATCAAGAGATTAGAAATAGTTCAAAGGCAACAACAATTCGAATAAATATATAAATATATATATATATATATATATATATATATATATATATATATATATATATATATATATATATATATATATATATATATATATATATATTATATATATATATACATATATATATATATATATATATATATATATATATATATATATATATATATATATATATATATAGATATATATATAATATATATTTATATATATATATATATATATATATATAAAAATATATATATATATATATATAAATATATATATATATATATATGTAAAAATATATATATATATATATAAATATATATATATATATATATATATATATATATATATATATATATACAGGGTGTCCCGTAAATAACACGCCAGAGTGACACTGGAGGTAGATTGGCTTGAGGTCAATCAGATAAAATCAACATGACCTCAGTAAAAGTTTTCTGGTTTTCGAGATATTGTCACTCTTATGTTTTTTTCAAAAATCTATACTTTTAGGTCATTTTCTCGCCTCATAAACATAAATAAGTTCTAACTCCTGTTTTTTCTCCTCCTTGTGATATCATCAATATATGGTTGAGACAATCGATCTATCATTTCACTAAAAACTATCTCGCTAACCTAAAAAAAAATCAAGTTGTTTCAATTTAATTTAAATCCGAAAACGTTGGGTAAAGTTTGACTATTTACTGTGAAAAAATATTGTACCAGACAGAATCAGCAAATGATATTAAAAACTAGCCTTTTTAATGCTCTTTCGAAAACGGTATAAGAATTGTGGCGTTTTTCTTTCAAAAGTCTTAAAATTCTAATTTTTGTCATTGAAGTCGTGCTACTTGCGAAATACACTGTGCCGCAAATTTAACGCATAGCTTAAATATTTCCTAAGTTTTGACTGAATATTTTCTCAGGGAGTGATCCGATTTGAATAAGTTTTTCACCAAATTGTAGCTCCGTTCTATAAAAAAAAGCAATAGTTATAAGATGATCAAAAAATGAATAAACTCATTGTACAGGGTGTTTGAATAGCGACATGTTTTCTTCGTCCAAGTTCATCCTTCTGCGGGCAATATCGGGTAGCTCAGGCGGAAAAAAAAATTGACGGTGTTATAATCGCATGTCTTCTGAGTAATTTGTTTTTTCTATCGTCTGTTTATCTCAAGCCACTCGAAAGATTTTCATGTTTTTATAATTCTCACACTTTTCAAACGAAATTTTTTAAAACTTTTCTGTTAATTTGCGAAGAAGGCTGTGTATTTAAAATTTCTTCACAATTAGAAACTGTGTTTCTTTGGTTTTGTATATCTCTCCATACTACAAGCCTGAGCTACCCGATATTGCCCGCAGAAGGATGTAAACTTGGACGAAGAAAAACTGTCGCTATTCAAACACCCTGTAAAATAAGTTTATTCATTTTTGATCATCTTATAACTATTTTATTTTTTCAAAGAACGGAGCTAGTATTTGGTGAAAAATTCATTCAAATCGGATCACCGCCTGAGAAAATATTCAGTCAAAACTTAGGAAATATATAAGCTATGCGTTAAATTTGCGGCGCAGTGTATTTCGCACGTAACACGTCTTCAATGACAAAAATTGGAATTTTTAGACTTTTGAAAGAAAAAAACCACAAATGTTATACCGCTTTCGAAAGAGCATTAAATAGGCTAGTTTTTAAGATCATTTGCTGATTCTGTCTGGTACAATATTTTTTCACAGTACATAGTCAAACTTTACTTAAGGTTTTCGGATTTAAATTAAATTGAAACAACTCAATTTTTTTTTGAGGTTAGAGAGCTAGTTTTTGGTGAAATGATTGGTCAATTGTCTCAACCATATATTGATGATAGCACAAGAAAAAAAAACCATGAGTTAGAACTTGAAAAAAACATAAGAGTGGCAATAACTCGAAAACCAGAAAACTTTTACTGAGGTCATGTTGATTTTATCTGATTGACCTGAAGCCAATCTACTTCCAGTGTCACTCTGGCGTGTTATTTACGGGACACCCTGTATATATATATATATAATAACAGTCGCTAGCCTCAAAAAAAAAGTACTGGGTGTGGAAAAAATTAAACCTACATTTGATGTTGTTTTACTAGTTAACGGGGTGGTTAGTTGATTGGAATTTCTCGGTGTTTCTGATTTTCTTGTATTTCTAAAAATATTTTGTTGCAATTAAAGTTGAAATTGTTCGACTGTTTGACTAGAGCTGTAGTTTTTGTTTTTGCATATTCATTTTTCCCCTAAATTTCAAAAAATATGTCCGATATTATGATTTATCACAATCTATGCAAGGTGTACTATAAACTAAATAAGATTAAAAAAAATGAATATTGTGTTTACATACATATATATATATATATATATATATATATATATATATATATATATATATATATATATATATATATATATATATATATATATATATATATATATATATATATATATATATATATATATATTAATATATATATATATATATATATATATATATAATATATATATATATATATATATATATATATATATATATATATATTCATTCGAATTGTTGTATTCTGTGATATTTTTCTAATCTTTTGATAATTATTAGCAATAACAGGCTTGTTGAATCTCAAAAAACTCGATTTTATTAAAAAGTTGACGTTTCGTCACGACATTCGTGAGTTTTTTGAGATTCAACAAGCCTGTTATTGCTAATAATTATCAAAAGAATATATATATATATATATATATATATATATATATATATATATATATATATATATATATATATATATATATATATATATATATATATATATAAAATATATATATATATATATATATATATATATATATATATATATATATATATATATATATATATATATATATATATATATATATATATATATATATATATATATATGTATATATATATCTATATATATACATATATATATACATATATATATACATATATATATATATTATATATATATATATATATATATATATATATATAAACATTATTATTTCGATTTTTTTCGGAAAATAATGAATAATTCGTTCTATCAGCCTGTTGTATTGATCCTTTTCACAGTGAATGAATACATAAGAAAATTTTCTATTGTCAACACATGGAAGGAATTAAACAAACCGAACAGAGGTGAAGATTTCAATAAACTAATGTCAATTCAAGGAATACGTTCATTAGCAATGTGTATGGTGATTTTTGGTCACAACTTTATTGTAATGGTTTCCACTTACAGCTATAACCCAGGATACATACAGCAGGTGAGTTTAATAGAATAAAATCACCTAGTAAGATAACTCAGTATACGAAAAACTAGTAAATCATTTTTATTCGAGGAAATGTACTCAATTGAAATCATATTGAATATTGATGATGATACCTCAGCCAATGCTGCTTAAAAAATATATAAAAACATAAAAAAGTAATATACTACAGCACTGTGTCGTGTATACATATATAGATATATATATATATATATATATATATATATATATATATATATTATATATATATATATATATATATATATAATATATATATATATATATATATATATATATATATATATATATATGTATCTATATATATATATATATATATATATATATATATATATATATATATATATATATATATATATATATATATATATATAAATATATTATATATATATATATATATATATATATTTATATATATATATATATGTATCTATATATATATATATATATATATATATATATATATATATATAAACATATATAACGTATATAAACTGTTAATAAGAGGACACTTATTCCCCATGAAATTACGACGGTTAATGACAAATATCAGAAGGCACATTATTTTCGTCATCACTCTACATGATTCGATAAAGTGATACTATTTTTTTTTTAAAAGTCAAGAAATTTTGCAAAAATTCGAGACTAAAATATCTTCTTTCGGTGCCATACCCGGTTTTGGACATAGGTGACCTCTCTACAACTATTCGTGCTGTGCGTGATACAAGGATACACGAATATAAGGGACTTACAGTTTTACGACGGTTCTTCACGTCTTTATAGAGAGGCTTTACTAGGCAGGTTCATATTTTGAAATTATCTCGAACTATACAGTGTTGCATATCTCTGTTACAAACTAAAAATATGATTTTTTAAATGAGAATCCCTGTATATTATACCTATAAATATATATATATATATATATATATATATATATATATATATATATATATATATATATATATATATATATATATATATATATAAATATATATATATATATATATATATTTATATATATATATATATATATATATTTAAATATATATATTTAAATATATATATATATATATATATATATATAGAGGTATATGTATAATCGACTATATATAATTGTATTATGGAATCTAAATACATTTGGGTATGTAGTCAATGAAAAACAAGCGTACTCTTTTTCTTGAGCTCTAGCTTTCGGAAATATATTTTTCCTTCTTCAGGAGCAGCTGTGAAGAATGTCAAGAAAATTAAAATAACCGAAAAATATCGAAAAATACAATAACTCACAAATTGAGAATGTGTTCCCAGTTGGAATTAGAAATATACACAATATCGAACATGATCAACACAACAGAGGCATAGTCAAGTGGCAAAAGCCAACAATCAATTACGGTCAAAAGAAACACAAAAACTTCACACTTCCAAAAACTACTCATTAAATGACCACAGAAGTGACATCAATTTGGGAAAAAGAAATTGTGCCTTGTCAAAACATGCAATGGATGAAGGACACCACCCTAATTTTGACAATGTCAGTATTCTAGATAAAGAAAAGAACACGGAAAGGAGGTTGTTTCTCGAGATGGTCAGGATAACACAACATGATGACGCAATGAATTCGAGAAAAGACATTGACAATTTGAGTACTACATATTCGTATTTAATAGAATGGGATAATGTTAAAAGACAAAAGTCGTCTGTCTTCTTATGAGTTTTATAAAAGGGAACAGTTCGCAGCTTTATTTTCGGTGTTTGTGATGTTTTATATTTGAGTAGTTGAATTGAACGAGTTAAGATCGCGTAATGTGTGAATGTATGATGTGTTGCTGACTATTTTCCAGTCAAGAAAGAAGGACTGAAGTTAGGTGCATTGACAATAATTGTAGTTAGAATGATTAGAGTAGCGCTCTTGTATATGACAGGTGTATAAACAATTATTATGTATCATTGTGGTTCATGACATAGTCATTTAATGAGTAGTTTTTGGAAGTGTGAAGTTTTTGTGTTTCTTTTGACCGTAATTGATTGTTGGCTTTTGCCACTTGACTATGCCTCTGTTGTGTTGATCATGTTCGATATTGTGTATATTTCTAATTCCAACTGGGAACACATTCTCAATTTGTGAGTTTTTGTATTTTTCGACATTTTTCGGTTATTTTAATTTTCTTGACATTCTTTACAGCTGCTCCTGAAGAAGGAAAAATATATTGCCGAAAGCTAGAGCTCAAGAAAAAGAGTACGCTTGTTTTTCATTGACTACATACCCAAATATATTTAGATTCCATAATACTATATATATATATATATATATATATATATATATATATATATATATATATATATATATATTTATCTACACCTATTGAATAATATATTCATTATTCAACTCATCATCATCATCATCACTCAGCCCTTTGCATCCACTGCTGGATATAGGCCTCCCCCAATCTTTTCCACTGACTCCTGTCTTGAGCGCTCTGCATCCAATTGCCTGCCATTCTTTTTTTGATGTCGTCGTTCCATCGTGTGGGCGGTCTTCCTCTACTTCGCTTATCGGCTCTCGGTCGCCATTCGAGCAATCTCCTTGTCCATCTACCATCAATCATTTGGGCAACATGATTCAACTGCGTTTTAGCCATTGATAGTATCTATTACCAAACAGCGTGAGTAATAATAACTCACTCCTCTAACTCACTATTTAGTCTACTAAGATCCCAAGTAAGATCGACCGTCACTCATCTGTTAATGTCACTTGAATAATTCTGATGTTTTCAAATTAAGTTAATACTACCTAATTATTGTGAATTTGTATTTGCATCTTAGTATTTGTTGTTATAGTCGTAGATAAAGTATAGTATTCAACTTGCGGTAATAGTCATAACTCACTTGATGAATTACAGCACTCGCTTGCAGCTCGTGCTCCAAACTTCATCTGCGTGAGTTATGACCTACATTACCGGTCGTTGAATAATATACTATTATATGGTATTAAATGAATATGGATAATGACATTTTTATGATTGTAATGCTGTTTGACTAATAAATTTGACAATTCCTGAAAAATATTGACATTTAGAAGCAGAATGATATAAATGGATGAAGTTTGACTAGGTTTCAAAGAAAACTCAAATGAAAATTATAAAAAAATGTATTATAAATATATGTTGTTTATAATTTATTGTGATAAGTACTTCAAACCAGTAATAATATAGAAAAAGGTGAATAGAAGAACTACTGTCATCACGTTCAACTTGTATTCGAAAGATATTATTGTTCAATACCTAGTATCAGAATGCTCCATATGAAACGAGTGTATAATTGATTTCTTAGATTAATATTATCTAAGTAACCAAAATATGAAGGGATAAAAGTAATTATTTCGTAATGATTAATATGTAAATACTAAGATAGTCAAAATTCAATAATCTAAGGTAATTTCTTCTGAAATTAAATCAATAAGATAACTTAATTGGTAGTAAAAACAAGATTCAATATATTATTGAGAGTTATTGATAGGAATATTGGAGATTTCATCACAGAATATGAAGAATCATGAAAAATATGTACCTACTAATGATGTGAATTATATATATATATATATATATATATATATATATATATATATATTTATATATATATATATATATATATATATATATATATATATATATATATATATATATATATATATATATATATAAATATATATAGAAATATATATATATATATTCAAATAGTCAGATTTCAATAGAAAAATTATAATTCAATAACCATATGAAGAGAGTATATAGAAATTTAAATCGACGAAGAAAAGTTTCAATTTTCTATTTCAATAATCATATAGGTAGAGCTAAAAACATAGGTTTAATATTCAATTTTATTCAAGAGGTGTCAAAAGGTCATTTCTCAAAAGAACATAAATTTAAACATTTATCGCATATAACTTGAAAATTTATAGCATATTAAGTGGAGAATAATATTGAAATTAAATATATCCTTTCGAAGCTTCATTTGATTTTAAAATATATCAAATAGATATTCTGTAAGTATGGTTCAAAATGCAACCTTTTTAATGAAATTGTAATTATTGTGAAGCATAAATAAGTATATTTAATGGAAGTAATTGATATGAAAAATATTAAAATGATTAATTTTTTTAAATTATATATATATATATATATATATATATA
Source organism: Cynegetis impunctata (assembly GCA_030704885.1). NCBI lineage: Eukaryota > Metazoa > Arthropoda > Insecta > Coleoptera > Coccinellidae > Cynegetis > Cynegetis impunctata. The sequence goes on along the minus strand of JARQZK010003691.1, from coordinate 260,482 downwards.
TATATATATATATATATATATATATATATATATATATATATATATATATATATATATATATATATATATATATATATATAAATAATCAAGTACTAGGACATTTATTTGAAACTAATCAAACAAACCTCCTAGCGGAGCTGGTTATACGAGTTCACGAAACATCGAAATGCCTCCATATACCTTGGACGGTGTACGTTAGAAACATTAAGTTGTTTATCACAATCAATGGAAATGATAGACAGTCTGTTTCGCCCTTATTTGGGGCTCATCAGTATCATCCATCCATCGAAAGTGATAACCAACTAAATATTTCTAACGGCCTTATATTTTCCTTCCAGTGACGACTATATGGCATATAAATATGACACAGCGCCACCAGTCGGAAACAAATGAACCATATCTTACAGATAGATGAAGACATTTCGGCAACGTGAACTCGTACGTCCTGACACCGCCAGTAACAGCGCTCCGATTTTATCCTTTAAACAGGCCGCAAATGAATAGAAAACAGAATTCTTCGTGCTATCGAAACACGTTCGTGGCAATAAAATCAAGTACTAGGACATTTATTTGAAACTAATCAAACAAACCTCCTAGCGGAGCTGGTTATACGAGTTCACTTAATGTTTCTAACATACACCGTCCAAGGTATATGAAGGCATTTCGATGTTTCGTGCATTGCTTCCCTCCCATCAATACAACACTCGCCAAAGAAACAACTATGTTACACCCCTGATGATTAGGGTCGCGTCTCAAAGATCATACTCTTACTTTGCTCCAAAACTTTATAATAGTATACCTCAAAGATTAAAATCGATAGAAAATATTAATCGCTTTAAACTAGAACTGAGGAGGCACATACTTCGAAGTAAGAGAATTGAACTTCAGCGAATATTTGATTAGATTTATATTAACTCAACACTATACAAAGAAAAGTATTCTCAATGTTCGCTTGTTGTTTTTTAGATGTTTTTTTCTCATCTTTACTTGTTTTTGTTAATTATGTTATCTTGATATTTTGAATACTTTGATGACTGATACTTTTTATCCTTTTCTATGGTGTAATATAAGTTTTTAATTTTTATATAATTTATTTGTATATTATGTGTGTATGCGCGTATATTCAGATGTATGGATGTATGATTCTATGTTCTACATTTTATAATCGAATTTATAGTTGAATCATTCAGTGGAATTTTCATGCTTGTGTTTTTGGTGATCTCTTTGTTTTTTCATTGTTTGTTTCTATTACTTCTCGAAACAAGTGTTTACACTTATCGAGTTTTTATTTATTCACAACTGATCTTTGTTTTTTATTCACTTGTATTTGTACCATACTGGTGTGTGAATAAATATTATTATTATTATTATTATTATATATATATATATATATATATATATATAAAAATAATTTCATTCTGAAAAAATTCTTTCATGACATACATGAAATTCTGGTCTAAGCACATGGTGTATACTCACATTATAAATTCATTTTACTCGTAAATAAACACGTTTATTTTCGTATAGTTTGTAAATCTGCAATGCGATATTATTATTAAATTAATAATTATATTATAATGACAAATCCGAAGGAACTTCGTTCCTACCCGGTGTCCCATGACACCATTTCTTTTTTTTTATTCATGGAGAGTGCAACAGAATAATATCACGAACGTGCAGAAGATTTAATGAAATGTATCCCAATGTCCCGCCGATGAATTATACGAAATGTAGAAAAATAGTTATCAATTTTAGAAATCATGGTTCGATCAAACAACCAAGAAATCATTCTTCTTCTTTAAGTGCTGTCTTCGTTGCGAAGGTTGGCAATCATCAAGGCTATACGTATTCGTGATACAGCTGATCGGAATAGCTGATTTGTGGTGCAGTTGAACCAGTCTCGCAAATTTCGCAACCAAGAATGGCTTCTCCTCCCCACACTTCTCCGTCCCTGTATTTTTCCCTGCATTATGAGTCGCAGTAAGTGGTATTTTTCTCCCCTCAGCACATGTCCCAAATACCGCAGCTTGCGTTCTTTTACTGTATGAGTAATCTCTTTATCCTTTCTCATTCTTCTCATGACTTCCACATTCGTTATTCTATCGGTCCATTTTATCTTCAGCATTCTGCGGTATATCCATTGCTCGAAGGCCTCCAACCTTTTCATTTCTATCCCCTTAAAAAAAACTTAAGAAGATCCAAACTTTTTGAAAAGAGTTATTTGCACAGACGAATGTGAATTTTCCCAAGAAGGCATATTCAATAAAAGAAACTCACACTACTGGGCTTCAGAAAATCTACATATTGTTAGGGAGAGAGGATTTCAAAATACATTCAGTTTCAATGTCTTCTAGTTAATGATGGATGACAAGATTCGTTATAATTTTTATTAACAAAATCTTAAGAGTGAAAAGTATTTGGATATACTCAAAAGAACAGTTTCAGAATTCTTGGATAGCTTAGCACTGGACGTTCTACGAAAATGTTGGTATCAGCTCGACGGAGCACCGGCGCACTGTACCAATGAGGTTACTGGAGAACTTTATACTTTATTTGATGATAGATTTTTTAGTAGAGTGGGGCCGTGGAAATTTCCATCAAGGTCCCCAGATCTTAATCCCCTCAATTTTTATCTATGCGGTATGACAAAAAACGATGTTTACAAAACCTCAGTGCGAATAAAAGAAGAACTACAACATCGTGTAAGAGTTGCGCTGAACAGTATTCATCCCGATTCAGAGGGCAACAAATAAACATGTTTTGACAACTATTAATTCATAGTTTGTTATCATCATTTTTACCCCGAGGCGAAGTTAAAGGGGTTATAGTCTCACGACAAAAAGTTGGTAACTGGCCCGATTTTAAAATTCCATCGGATATCGATAAAACACATATGATTTCATTAGGGAATTTGAATTCCCAATTTTTACCAACGAAGAATTAAAAAATATAGCGTTTTTTAGATAGGCATTACGACATGCGCATGCGCCAAGGTCGATATGTACGAAGTCCTACAAAACATGCGTCGAAGTGGTCTGTGTGCCACGGTAACCAAGCGACGTTGATAGCTTAAGCTTGATTCTGCGTCTGTGTCTGCTCCCCATCCATAGAGATATCTAATCAATTTGATTCATAATTTGCAGCAAAATGAGCCGGGATAGAATATTCAAATTCGACAGTCAAACAATGAATTTTTTGCTAAATTTTCACGGATTTTATTCGTAATATCGACTTATTGATACATTTATTGCAATTTTCCTTAATTTCATTCGTAAAATCGACTTTCATTGTTATTTAATTTATATGATAGGTACATTCAAAAAATATTGAAGACATGCACATGCGCCGAGGGGTTTTATCATTCCTAGAGCTACGCAGTAAGGTGTCCTTCCTTTTTAGTTCGTTTTTCAAAAATGCAAGCATTTGTTTCTATAAAAAAAAATCTGGGCATCCTTCTGCGTAGCACTAGGAATTATAAAGCCCCTCGGCGCATGTGCATGTCGCAATGCCTATCTAAAAATCTATATTTTTTATTCTTCGTGGGAAAAAAAAATTCCCTTATGAAATAATATGTGTTTTATCGATATCCGTTGGAATTTCCAAAATCGGAGCAGATCCCAACTTTTTGTCGTGAGACTATAACCCCTTTAGCTTCGCCTCGGGGTAATAATAAAGTGGTTTCGATGCATTTTTATTATTTAATGCTGATTTGACTCTAAAAATCCAATTAATGGATATCGAGATAATTATTTGAATATTACTTTTACTTCTACATAGAAATCAGATTGATCAAAATATTTTTTTTGGCAAACTCATATGTATGTAATGCTAGACATAATCAAAATTCAAAATGCCAAGACTGGTTAGAAGCTTTATATGGCATCACCATAGCTTAACCAGTAAAATACCTAAATCGTCAGTTTTGCTGTAATTTTCGCATAATTATGTATTATTGTGAATTCTGACAAATTTGATTTATTTTGCTTAATCTGCTACAAACTCATATGTATAATATGTTTGAAATGAATACACTGAGCAAAGCTCTTATGAAAAGACTCATGTATTTCACTTGTTCATATACTCCTCCTAAACGGCATGACTGATTTGACTGAAATTTTGTACATCTTCGACATTACGCAAAGGGTGGTTTAGAAATAATAAAATTGAAAATCGAAGGAATAATATTATGACTAGCGTGAAAATTCACGGCGCCGAATCTGCATATATCACTCTCTTTTATACTGCCGTCCTAAGCAAAACCCCCGTAACTAACAAATTCACTGAAATTGATATTTTTGGTGCATTGGATCCTAGATAGTTAATGTTACAGTTTTACAAAGCGAAAACCCCGTATTTCAATTTGAAATATAGAATTCAAGTTATTTTCTATACCCGTATCTAGCAAAATAATACTAAGTTAAAACCCCATATCTGCACATTGCTTAACGAAAGCACCGCATCTGCACATGCGGCTCAGGTAGATGCGTGGTTTTTGCCTAGTAACAATCAGATGCGGTGTTTCTGTTTAAAACTAGTTGTCACTGTCAAATTCGAGCGGTATTTTCTCCAGTATTAGATTACAGGCGTGAACACGCACCAAACGTCAGATATCTACTGAGTGATGTTAATATAAGTATCATGCATAAACATTTCACGGAAATGTATCCTAATGTAACAAGTTCATATGAGTTATATCGTCTCAAAGTGAAAGAAAGAAATATATCTTTCAGTAAGCTCGGACATGAAGAATGCGAGACATATGAATACTTCAAAATTCATAACTCAGAACATACGAAAACGAATTTGCAAGAAGATTGCTCGGTTCGTCAATTGTGGTCTGAACATATTGAGAAAAGCAGAATCTCGAGAGAAATGTACCAACAGAACTCAAAGAATACTCCAGCCGAAGGAACAATACATTTCTCAGCAGATTTGCAGAAAGTAATCATGCTCCCATGGGTGGATACATTCAAGTCAGTACTTTTCATCAAACGAATAATTGCATATCATGAAAGTTTCGTACCTCTTGGAAAAAACCAAACTATAAACCATTCGCAACAGTTTGGCATGAAGGCATTGCGGGTCAAAATAAAGAGCAGATTGTCAGCGCTTTCTATGCATTTTCAAAAAAATATCGAGATGCTTCTACCATTATCCTCTGGCTGGATAACTGCTCCAGTCAGAATAAGAATTGGACCCTATTCAGTTTTCTGATTTATCTAATAAATTCACAAGAAGTTGCCATAAATAAAATTGTTTTGAGATATTTTGAGCCGAGACATACCTTCATGTCTGCTGACAGTTTCCACCACCAAGTGGAACTCTCACTGAAAAGGCAAGGAAAAACTTACGATTTTGAAGATTTTGTGGGTGCTGTGCAAAACAGTAATAATAGCAATGTAGATGTTAAAAAAATGGAACATTCTGATTTTTATATCTGGAAGGATCATATCTACGTCTAAAATGAAAATAAAAAATACAGTACCGAGACCATATTTAGCTGACATGGTTGAAGTTATTGCTGAACGAGGAAACTTTCATTTATCATATAGTTTCATTTACTGAAAATTAATGGAAGAAATTAGATTGTTTGTGCAAAAAAGTAAGGAAAAAATGATATAAAACGGCCCAATTCCCACGAAAAACCATGTGGGATACCGGCTGAAAAGCGGGATAATATTTTAACCAAGTTAAAAACAGTTCTTTCAGCAAATCGAACAAATTGTTGGTTGAATATTCCAATTTCAGAAGTGTAAAAAACTCCCTGCTCTCATATTGATATTCATTTGATTCGGTTTCTACATTGCGTCTTTATATTTATTTGATTGAAGCAACGTTGTAGATCCGGTGTTTTTATTTCTTACAACATGCAAAGTGTATATGTTTTCCTAAGCAAAAACATCGCAACTGCTTTTTCACATTGAATAAATATTTTTTTTGCATTTTTGTGCACTTTATTCGATTGAGGAATGCATAAAACATGCAAAAATACTAATCGGAACCAAAATTGCAATCAAGTGAGTGACAGCAATCAAATTCAACTGTTGGACCCATTTACTCCATTTGAGCGTTTTTGCAGATACGGGAGTTCTGCTTTGGACGGCAGTATATGTCTACTACAATTATTGCGATCACAGTCGAGTGGTCTAAGTACTGAAGTTTGGTACAGTAATATTTGGGTTCAAATGCCACAGATATCTAAGGAATTTTTTCTGTTATTTTTGTTTGTGGCGTGTCGGAAGACATGCCACATGATGAAAAATACTACAAACCAAAGATTATGTGGCATAAACCATGGCGAGCAGATATGAACAGTATGAAATTGAACCTATTTCGAACAGAAACGAGTCCAGTAGCATTACGGGAACTGCCTGATGCTAACGAAACAGATACTATCATTGACGATGTCGATACACCTGAAGTAGTGCATCATGATTGGATGGCAATTGCATCTGCTCTTCTAAACCAGCCCATATCAGAAAGAATGTTAGGTCATCGTGACTTCAATTCATACTCAGTGGAGAGTAATTATCCTCAACTTGAAGATAATCTGCTGTTTATCAAACATTAAAAACAATCCCATGAACGGTCATCCGGAAGGTTATACCCTAAAAACGGGCCGTCGGCTTGCTTTTCGTCGGAGGCACTGGGTGGTGGGACCGAAGGGCGCCACGTAATTTTTATAATCGCATTCAAGTAATGAGAAATGAGAAATAGTTCTTAGTAAGTTCATAAAAATATGGAAAATGAAACAAGTCGAAATCTTAGTCTTATGATACAGAACTTCGAAGCAGGTGAATACAGGATAAAATTATAAATAGCTAGTTAAGGAAGAAAAGAATAATAATAATATAGTAATAGTTGACAGTAGAATAAGTAAAATAATTAATTACAGACGCGTAGCGCTATGTTCCCCTCACATGGTATAATTTAATTATTAACGAAGATAATTTCTATTTTTTGAAAGTTTATATTCACAAAAAATATTATTTTTGAATTAAGTTTCCCACTTCCTTCGGGATTGAGGCAACTGAGATTTTTCAAGTGGTCCTAAGATAACAGGAATGCGGATACACTTGGCAACGTAGGCTTCTGTATTCAGCGTCAAATTAAAGGAATAAATCGACTTACCCTGACTTGAAGTAAGTCTAAGAAAAATTATGGCAAAAAGACAACATCTTATCAATCGGCAGGCTGTTGACTGTCCAATCAAATGTTTTGAGTTGAAACCGAAGTTAAGGTTGAAATGGAAAAAATATGAAGTACCAACTGAAGTGGATGTTCGAATATCGTCTATTGAATTATAGCTTCACTGAAAGAAAATTATTTTTTGCATCATTGCGTGGCCAGAAAACTTATGTACTTGCATTTAATTATATAGTATGGCACATCCACAATCAAAAAACTAAAAAATGCAATTTCGCCTTCAGTATCTAATCTCACTAACTGTGGAGTGTTCACAAGCAAAGGTAAACGGAAAATGATTGAATTTGCCAGATGCAATATCTTTCTCTCAATGCGCTATCCAATTCTCAAGGACGTTTCACCGAATGTGTAAGGGTTTATTTACTTACAAAGACACAAAAATTGCTAACTATAACAGTCTCGGAAAATTTTACCGTCACAAGGTCAAAGATCCAAGAAATACAACTCAACACTGAACACTTGACTAGTTTGAAACCTTTAGATGGCCAATTGAAAGGGTAGAAATAACAACAAACTTTCGATTGTTCAAGGACCAGCTGGAACGGGAAAATTTTGTGTAATTCGTGAGATGGTGAAAATCATCGAATTGCTACATGGTGTAGACTTGCATTTGCTTATGGCTCCAACTGGTATAGCAGCTAATAAAAATAAAAATAGATTGAAAAATTAACATGTTCAATACATGTCCACACATATGTATTCAGACAGGGCGCACCTTTTGTGTCACTAAAATTCAAACGGCAATCGTTAGCATACATGTTGGTTAAGGACGGCATGACTTTCATTTTTGAAAATCTCAAAGTCAGTTGAAAAAATGCTTGCTTCGCTCAATATTTGCGAAGAGCAGCTTGCATTGCATACCTAGATATTATTATTATTTCACTTTTTAGTTGAAGTCTGTATTTTTTTTGAATGCCTGGAATGTGCCAAAGTTCGAAGTTAAAGGTGAGCAAACCGGTGACATTCATTTGCGTTGCCATGATATCCCTAAAAACTAGATTGAGAAGTTATGTTTGTTCCAATTGAGTTTTTCTAGTTTTTGCCCATAAGTCTTGAAACGCTAAAGATAGGTATTATATTATATTATACTTTCAGTTGAGGAATTTGTTCTTCCTTTGAATGCTGCTATAAAATATAGGGTGTTCTATTTGAAATCAGTGCATAAATTTCACTTTTATGTTCTACCAAAGGAACATTATTTTGTGAGCACCCTGTATGAGATACCTTGACTCCCATAGTTCATTATGTTAACCCAATCTTATATAATTCTCCAATAAAAATTTCAGTGCTCTAGCTGTGATACTTGTGAAAAAATAAATTTTCGATTACCTACCTAACAGTATATTTACTTTAATACTAGGTAGATGCCTAGGTACAGGGTTACTTTTCTACATAATATGCTAATGAACTCTTATTCACTCTACCAAAATAAAACCACAGAAATCGTATTCTACGATATTAAAGAGATTTATGAAAAAAGAAAAACATTTTGATGATATTTTCGATTTTTTCCTCTGTCCATTCCGACTTCTTACTATTTTGGTCATGGCCACTATAAATCTTTTGTAGCTCTGTGGAAAAATTTCACTTCGTCAACAAATTTTCTAGCATTTACCGCACTTCATCATTCTGGCTGTCCGCAGCTTCTACGTCGCTCATTATGGGTCTATGGGTCTAGTTTAGTAACATTAGCAAAATAAAACTATTTTCACAGTTCCAACACAGTTAAAATACTAAAAACTTTACAAAATTACACGAGCAACCGGTTTGTTTATGTTCCGTGGCGACCAATAGCGGTAGAAAGGATGGTGAAGGAACACGTGACTTATTCAACTAATCAGAGCGCACATCAGGCGCGGATCCAGGTCCGACTTTTGGGGGGGTTCTTTCATATATTCAAAAGCCAAAAGGTATTTGCGCCTGGCGCACATGGCGTTTGGTTTTTGCTTACTTATTATTTTACGCGTGAGTTCGGTAAGTTTATAAATTTCTGTAAATGTGGGCGTAAAATAATACAATTTATCTCTCGTTTAGAATCCTACGAAGGTTTATAAATTTACTAGGAAATTTATAAATTTGCGGTTCTTTTTATTTTCCGGTGACATATATATATATATATATATATATATATATATATATATATATATATATATATATATATATATATATATATATATATATATATATATATATATATATATATATATATATATATATATATATATATATATATATATATATATATATATATATATATATATATATATATATATATATATATATATATATATATATATAAATATATATAGATATATATATATATATATTCATACCATAACCTGAATCCCGTGATACTGACTAGCCTGATTTACATGGATGGATCTAATGTTCCTCGTTTTAAGAAAATGTAAATACAGATCAAGTGTATTATTCATACTTATTCTCATGTTAAATACATTTTAGGCAAAAATGAAGATATTTATGCATATTGAAACTGTGTATTATCGAAGTTATGTTTATCTGTTTGGAAATAATCAATACCTACATTTAATTAATTTCAGATTCTTGCAAATAATTTTATTCGATTTCTATCCAATTCATTAGGAATGACAGTTCAAATTTTCTTCACTATATCTGCGTGGCTGTTGGCAGTACAGCTCAATAATATTGTGGACAAAAATGGAAAAATCACTATGAAGGATTTAGCTATAATCTCACTGAATAGATACTTCAGGTACGTCTTCAACTATATCCAAAATATGATGAATAACTCTAAGAGCCCTTTCAGACTTGGATACTGTATCCGAGATACGCGTATCCCAGATACAGAAAATACATGCGTTTATATGTACGTTTTCACACTGCATTCAGCACAGCATTCTGAATCTCGCTCATTCAGCCGCCGGCGACAGTATCCGAATCCGGGATACCGAATTATCATTGTGGCTTATGGACCTGTTCAGACTTGCATACTTTTGCGATTCAAAAAGCACAATAGCATAGGTGTACAATATTTTTATTATTTATTAGTAGAAGTGAAGTGGAATAGAACGGTTTTTCGATTGTACCATGGAGAATAAAGTTTTTGATAACGAGAAATTTATAAGTTTGGTAGAACCGAATTCTTGTATATGGGATACAAGTAATGAAAATCATTTCGACACAAATATAAAACAAAAATGTTGGGTGGAAATTGCCAAACAGATGTGTTAAAATTTTGAAGAAATGACAATTGTTCAACAAAATAAATATGGTAGGTATATTTATAAAAGTAATTATACAGTGCATTCAAAAAGGAATGCATAAATTCATTAGCAAAATAAATCAAATTATTATATTATTAAAAATTCTCGAAACAAGACGATTATTTGTCAAAAGCTTACTGATTTTTACAATAATCATCTCAAGATGGATAACAAAAATTAAATGAAATATTTCAATAATATTGTTTATTTGCGATGAATAATGAGTTTATTGGTTAATTTATATTGCTTTTAAGTTTTTACGGATTGAAGTGAAAACCCTTTAGATAAGCGAATTGATGTTTAATTTGTATTAATCAGTGCACAACTATCTAGAAACTGTTCGCAAACTATCAAGTAAATTGTAAGTTACGGAAACAAATTATACATGGTACACTGTAGTTAGGGCCCAGAAATATAATATACCACAGCATAGCGCTCTATTCAATGTCCATTTCATAAAAAGCACCGTACAGCACTGATATTGTACTGATAAAATTTATTTACAACAAACTAAAGTATCTTGACTGTATCTGGCCTAAATTCTGTATCTCGCATACAGAATTCTGTATCTCGGATACAGTATCCTAGTCTGAAAGGGCTCTAACAGATTGTTTGCTCGAAACTACAACGTCTTTTCAGCATGAGAAAATATTGTGATGTAATGAATGAGTAGTTCCATGCATTTCTAGTCGTATTTTTCTTGAAAATAATAGACTGTATATATAGCGTATCGAAAGTCAATAGTCATGTTGCCTTTCTCCTAGACCATAACTCTCGAAATTTTTATGATGTCTGATATATATATATATATATATATATATATATATATATATATATATATATATATATATATATATATATATATATATATATATATATATATATATATATATATATATATATATATATATATATATATATATATATATATATACTAGCTGACCCGGCAAACGTTGTTTTGCCATATAAATTATTTTTATCTATTTATATTTATTCATTTTTCTGGCGATGTATATCTAACCATCTAACTATATATCTATATATCAATCTATCTGACCTGGCAAACGTTGTTTAAATTATTAAAATGGCTATTGAAAAATATGGGTTGTTGATAGAAGGAAGAAAATTCAGAGCTGTATGTATTTTTTAATGCAATATTATAAAAATATTAAAATTAAAAATTTATAAAAATGTTTGTCGTGAACCACCCTAATCACTTATGGGTATAAAAAATATATAACGACCCATTCTCAGACCGACTATTGTTATTTTCGATTGCCATCTTGCTACCCTTTTGCGGATCTGCGGATAAAATTTCAAAAAAATTAAAATCGCGATGGTAAAATAGGGGTTGATCGTAGAAGGGTAACAAATTAAGAGTAATGTAATTTTTTTATTTGAAGTCGTGACAAAATAAAAATAAAAGTTCATAATTGAAAAATTAAAAATAGGAGTTGATCGTAGAGGGTTGAAAATTAAGGGTTGTATGTATTTTTGAATGCTGTATCATAAGAAAAATAGAACAGAAAATTTTGTCTGAAAAAAAATTAATAAGGGAGATGAAAAATAGATGTTGTCCGATTCTCAGACCCAGCCGACATGCACACAAAATTTCATGAGAATCGGTCTAACCAATTGGGAGGGGTTTAACAAATAAAAAATAGGGGTGAAAATTAAGGGTTGTATGTATTTTTGAATGTTGTATCATAAGAAAAATAGAACAGAAAATTTTGTCTGAAAAAAGAAATAAATAAGGGAGATGAAAAATAGATGTTGTCCGATTCTCAGACCTAGCCGATATGCACACAAAATTTCATGAGAATCGGTCTTACCATTTCGGAGGAGTTTAACGAATAAAAAATAGTGGTTGATCCTAGAGGGGTGAAAATTTGGGGTTGTATGTAATTTTGAATGTTGTATCTTGAAGAAATAGAACAGAAAATTTTGCCTGAAAAAATAAATAATAATAAGGGAAACATTCAGGGGAATGAAAAATAGATTTTTTCCGATTCTCAGATCTAACCGATATGCAAACAAAATTTCATGAGAATCGGCCTAACCATTTCGGAGAACACTAACAAATAAAAAATAGGGGTTGATCATAAAGGCTTGTAAATTTAGAGTTGTATGTATTCTTGAATATTGTATCATACAAAAATAGAGAAGAAAATTTTGCCTAAAAAATAAAATAAATAGACCTAACCGATATGCACACAAAATTTCATGAGAATCGGTCGAGCCCTTTCGGAGGAGATTAACAAATAAAAATAGGGGCTTGATTGTAGAGGGGTGAAAAAAAGTTAAAGTTATATGTATTTTTGAATGCTGTATCATGAAAAAATAGAACAGAAAATTTTGTCTGAAAAATGGAGATAAAAAATTGAGGGGTGGATCACCCTTAAAATATAGGGGGAAGAAAAATAAATGATGGCCGATTCTCAGACCTACCTGATATGCACACAAAATTTCATGAGAATCGGTCGAGCCATTTCGGAGGAGTTTGACACCGTGACACGAGAATTTTATATATTAGATATATATATATATATATATATATATATATATATATATATATATATATATACATATATGTTATATGTATTTTTGGAAGCTGTATCATATAAAAAATAGAACAGAAAATTTTGTCTGAAAAATAAAATAAAAAATTGGTGGGTGGACCACCCTTATAATATAGAGGGATGAAAATAAGATGTTGGCCGATTTTCAGACCCACCCGATATGCATACAAAATTTTATGAGAATTGGTATAGCCATTTTGGAGAAGTTTAACATCTAACACCGTGACACGAGAATATTATATATTAGATATAGGGTAGCTGTGGGAGTAATGGACACCCAAGACAAAATTCTCAATCAATTTTTTTTTTCAAGGGGACCCATTCGAGTTATCTAAATTTTGAATATGTCAAAAGCTTCAATAACCTATAAATTTTCTGAATCACCATGGGAAATTCAATATTCTACTAAGTTGTGTGCCTACTGCAAGAACTTAAAAATATATGCCAGATGCAGCAGTAATGGACATAGTTGCTGGGGTCATGGGCACCTTTGGTGGTAATAATGGACACCTCTGACAATCATTTATTTATTTTAAAATTTTATCATTTCTGCTACAGTATAATGACCTCAATTTTTTTTGCTCTTGGTTTTTCTATGATACACATTATATCATCCTTGAAGTAGTAGAGGATGTCTTCTTTCGTGGGCCACTTCCAGGCTCCTACTCCTGCACTGGCCATCGATCGTATTTCCGCTCCTTCATGATCATTTGTTAAGATGACTCCTGAAATGTAAGTAAAAGAAAATAACATGAATAGATTTTTCATGTAGGGGTAATGAGTAGTTTTATTATAAGAAGGAGAGTTCCTCACCGAGGTAGTACTCTTCTTCGTATTTCACAATAACATACATCCCGTCTTCCAAATCTAGTTCTTCTATATCACTTATATCAATGTCGTCGTCAATAAATGGAATCTCAGGGTCCGATTATTTTCTTCTGTTTCTGATAATTCGGATGGAGGTCTCATTTCTCTTCGAAGAGGAACATGTCCCGAAAGTTTCCTCAGAAGTGTACTTCGTGGAACGCTAAATTCCATTGCCGCCTTCTTTTTAGTCATACCATTTTTCACAGCTTCTATAGCTTTTTGCATATCCTCCTCAGAATAAGCAAAGAATTGTCTTTTCGTGGGTTTGATTTTTCCCATTGTGACCTGCATGAAAAAAAAACCTAAATACACAAATATTGGCCGATGCCTATTATTGAACACCCTATAATTTGTAAAGAATAAAAATAGTATTATATGAGGTGTTTCAATAACAAGCAAATACAATTTAGATAGTTTTTGAAAGGGTGGCCATTACTAAAATTCATGTGGTTAGTAATGGACACCATGAGTGTCCATTACTAGTGATTCATTGAAATTCTTGCTGCAGTAATGGCCACTCCCCTTAAAAATTATCTAATTTGAAAAATTACTATTTTCATTCTAAATATATCATTTTCAACATACCTCAACGCCTGATCACATATAATACGAATTGTGCACAAATCCAGCGCGAAATTATGTAAAATTCACAAAATTTCAGATAAACTTATGACGAACGTTATAAGAGCTGTTTCACTGAGTCCATATTGAATAAAATTCGTAGTTGGAATAATAGGGAAGTAAGCGGCTTATATGAAATAGTGGCTGTGTATAATGAACTACTGTAGACAGGAAGTACAAAACACATGATATTCAACCGTTAATTACCAAGTTAAAGACTTTTGAATAGCAAAGGTATCCCTTACTGATGCAGGGTCCATAACTCCCACAACTACCCTATATATATATATATATAAATATATATATATATATATATATATATATATATATATATATTTATATATATATATATATATATATATATATATATATATATATAATATATAAAATTCTCGTGTCACGGTGTTAGATGTTAAACTCCTCCAAAACGGCTAGACCGATTCTCATAAAATTTTGTATGCATATCGGGTGGGTCTGAAAATCGGCTAACATCTATTTTTCATCCCCGTAAATGTTAAGGGGGGTTTGTTAAGTTTTATTTTATTTTTCAGACAAAATTTTGTGTTCTATGTTTTTTATGATACAGCTTTCAAAAATACATATAACCCTAAAATTTCCAGCATTCTACATTTATAGGTTGCTACTCTTTTTTCAGAAACACGATCATTTATTTTTTGAATTTGAAAACAAAATCAAAAGAAGGGGAATTTATCCTGTATATTCCCAAAACATCGATCGACTGTGTCTGAAAAGGGAGCATTATAATTATAGGTCTAAGGTTATTTAGCAAACTGACATTAGAATTGCGAGAAGTCTTATGCTTCAAGTCCTTCAAAAGGTTACACATTGACTAACTGAATAGAATTTTTAATGCTATACTCCGGATTGAATTGAATTAAGGTGGGTAATTTCTTATTCAAATACTGACATAATTTATACGCACGAGGTGAACCCACGCACCCCGGTTTTATATACTTTACCAAAAATAGATAAAATTGATTGACCAATGGGTCCAGTAGTATCTTATATTAACGCTAATGTGTATAAACTATGTCAGTATTTGAATAAAAAATTACCCACCTTAATTTAATTCAATCCGGAGTATAGCATTAAAAATTCTGTTCAGTTAGTTAATCATCTTAAGAATATCAAAATTCCTTTAAATGCTAAATTAATTTCATTTGACGTTCTCAACTTATTTCCTTCCACGCCAACTCAAGAAGTTAAAAATATTGTTAAGCGATATCTAGAGATGAACCCAAATTCACCAACTCAAGCAGTCAACGAAACAATGTCTGCCTTAAACTTATGTTTGAAACAGAGTTATTTCAAAATTAATAATATAATATACGAACAAGAAGACGGATTGCCCATGGGATCACCGTTATCGCCTTTGTTGAGTGAAATTTTTATGAATAACTTAGAAGAAAATATTTTCAATGCTGATAATAATTTAATTACTAACGTTTCATTATGGAGGCGCTATGTACATGATATTTTTTGTATTTGGACCGGTACAGATAGGCAGCTAGATAATATCCTTAAATATATAAATAGTTTCTACAACTCGATTCAATTTACAGAAGAAGTAGAAAACGAAAACGGTACCTTGAAATTCTTAGACGTTCAGATTGCTAGGAATTTGAATTCTCTTACTTTCAACATTTATAGAAAACCAACCTTCACAGATACTTTAATTCACAGCGACAGTAACCAACACATTAAAATAAAACTCAGTGCTTTTCATTCGTTCATACATAGGTTGTTCACGATTCCATTATCGGAAACACATTTTCAAACTGAAGTTAATACAATTAAATTATTAGCCATCAATAACGGTTACAATGAAAGTCTTATCGACAAGCTCATTGGGAAAAAACGAATAAAGTATCTGTTGCATTCAATAAACCCCACGCAAACTATTAATGAAGAACAAAAATACTTCCCAATAAATTATGAGCTTAATTTGAGTAGCAAAATTTGTAACAGACTATCGAAAAATAACGTTAAAACAATTTGTACACATAAAAGAAACTTGAAGTCATTCTTGGTCAATAATAAAGAAAAATATAACATCGGAGAAAACAGTGGTATTTACAAAATATTTTGCGACGAATGTCCTGCTTTCTATATTGGACAGACAGGACGGAATATAAATATTGGTGTTGAAGAACATAAAAAGTCAATTTTACAAAACAAAAATACCACTGGCTTCTCTGAACATTGTATAAAATTCAATCACTTCCTGGATTTCAACAAAACCAAATTGTTACATTCAGTTAACAAAGGAAAGCGCCTTGACCTTCTTGAAATTCTCGAAATAAGTTCCGCCCATAATAGTCAATTACCCCTTGTAAACGAACAAATTGATTTTCAGGTATCACCTTTGCTTTTGTCTGTTTTATAAATTAGGATGTAATACTCTCCTGTAGTCAGTCTTGATAATGAGTTCATAGCTCGAAACATGTCGACTTTTCGTTACTGCTGAATACAGTATCTAATTATTTTTTATATTGTGAAATATAAGCCAAGTGTTTTCATTTCAAAGTTTATACTTTATTCGATATTATTACTATCATTATTATTATTATCTACATGTTCATGAGTCACTAAATTCAATTGCATATCTGCGGTCTTTGACTCATGCATTAGAGAATTTCTCCATTGTATTTTCATCTGGAAAAGCGTAAAACTTATAGGCCTATAATTTTTAATCTTTAGTTACCTTATATAAATGTGGCATTGGTATCTTTTGCGGCATCAGTAAAATGAAAATGTTAAGTCTAATTTTCAGTATTGTATGTAATAATTTTTCAGTGACTAAAGTCACTCAAATATCTGAAAGACAGATTCATCTCACCAAGAAAAACTGATGTCCTCTGATATGATCGTAAGGAGACACACGAATTGCGGTCAAAATTTGAAGCAGGTAGAAGGGTACTTAGGTGGTTGTTTGGAGACACACGAATTGCGGTCAAAATTTGGATCAGGTAGAAGGGTACTTAGGTGGTTGTTTTCGACGACTGAATTGCTTGGATGGTTAATCTAAATGTGGAGAACATAAGCACAGTTTAACCGAAAATATTCTTGTGAGACAAAGAATCAACAATTCGGTAAAAAGGAAGGCTCAGGAAGATCTTTCCGAACGACCGTCAAAACTTATTAATCGAGAAATCAACACCAATAAAAATTATCTAGACTCCCTAACGTCAAAGGATGTGAATTACATCCGGAATAATATTAAATATTCAAGATTAAAATTGGTGCCAAAACTTCCAACAAATATAAGTGATGTCCATAAATATCTGATAGATTTAGACATTTCAACCGTCAAGGAAGAATCATTTTCATTGATTAATGACATCGAGAATGATATTGTAGTGTTTTCCTGCGAAACAAATATAAAATTGATGTGTCTTCAAGAAACATTATATATGGATGGTACATTTGACTACTGTACCAAA